>CAUYRH010078265.1:0-22097 GCA_963574655.1 Perodicticus potto
ACATTCAACATTCAAGTGCCAGTGTTTTTGTACTGTCTTTTGGTCAAGTTTCTTTAAACTTTCAAAGAATCACTTTTAGGCTTACAAAAATAAATATTTGTCAAAATGTTCAATAAATATTACATAAAACTAGCAGCAAAATATATCTAGAAATCTGTCATGTGCAAATAGTTTTCCTCCCAAATATCATTCCCATGGTCTTCCTTTTCATACCCTCTTGACCAAAAAACAGCAACACTAGCATGCGTTATTAGACCAAAAATTATCCAGGGCCCTAACAAGGGCTGGTCATTGCTGTGGTCAGCCATTCTCCCATTTCAATTTCATTTTTGGCAGGCATTTAAAAAGTCTAAGATGAATTCTCCTAAAAACCTATTTCAAGTTAGCAGACCTTTAAACTTTCCCTGTAATAGTATGCCCACATTTGGCTAGCTCATAATTAATGATCTGCCTAAGCATTGAGAGAGGAATTCCTATGTTTACTTGCATTAACTTTGAAAACAGTGCTTTGTATGTATATATTCATACATCACCTCATCATTACTGGAATGGCTTGTTTAAAGACTATCAAGTTCTAAATACTTATCCAGGATAGAGTGAGCAAATCAGAACTTCAACTTAATATAGTTTGCCACATTAGAAACTAATTCCATTAATATGCTTCAAGACATTTGTTATTTTTCCCCCAATCTGCAAGTATCAAAAAGCCCTAACACAGGATACAGCATAAGTTTTTTCCTTGTAATATTTATGGATGAATCAATGATTCCTGTTAAGTTGTATCACACCTGTGTGCCAAAGTTTGATTTTTAGCCCAAGTTCAATAAATTTATTTTGTCAAAACAATTGATATCTTGACCATTACTGAGCCAACAGGACATCAAAATAAAAAGTTGTCTAAAGTCAAAGGCACAGTACATTAACAAACAAATGATCCTCAGTCACAAAATTATAAATGCATTTGGGATGGGAGTAAGTGGGAGGGGAGTTAATCCAACCTACAGCAATGAAGTCTTCAAACCACCTTCCGAACAGGGCTGCTGATTGTTCATCTCTTCTTGTGACCTTGAGCTCCCTTAAAAAAACAATTTCAGTGGAGAATCACAGCTGGTAATGTATTGCAAGTTCTAGAAACCACACAAGGTATAGTCTGGCTAAGTTACATGTGGTTTCCATATTAGCTTGTCTGGCAGGGTGACCTACTGCACAGCAGGGTCAGTTAACCCACCAGTCAACCCCCTGGGAGTTATAATTTCCTCCATATCCATCGCTGTTGTAAAAGCCTCCATAGCCACCTCCACCAAATCTTCTGCTGCTCCCATGGCCTCCACCACGGCAGCTGTTGCTCACACAGCTACTACTGAAACTGGAACTGCTGGCACCACTACTTTGTCCATAGTCTCTGGCACCAAATCCTCCACTAAATCCACTACTCTTAGAACGTCCACAACTGCTACCCTTGTAATGGTGTTCAAAGGCCATGTTTTCCAACCAAGAGGGCACTTCCTGTTTAGTTTCAACAAGGAGATCCAATAAATCCTTAGTAATATTTACGTTCCTCTTGTTGAAGAATGAGGTGGCTAGGCTGAGGTTTCCTACACGACCTGTACGGCCAATGCGATGTACATATTCTTCAATATCACTTGGCAAGTCAAAATTAATAACATGTTTCACATTTGAAATGTCCAGTCCTCTTGCCACTACTGCTGTCACCACTAGAATTGGGCTCTTTCCTGAGTAGAACTGATGAAGGGCCTCTTCCCTATCTCTCTGAGATCGGTCTCCATGGATACTGGTACAAGCATATCCTTCATGGTTTAAGAAATCCTCCAGTGCTCACTTCAGCAGTACATATACTAAAATCAGAAAGAAATCCTCCAGAGAATCTTCACCCTTTTTGGTCTCCACAAACACTAAGGTCAGTGAATCTTTGCCTGTTGCATTTAGGAGGTCAAGCAGAAATGATCTTTTGTCTGATTCTTCCACCCAAACTACTTTCTGTGTGATATTCTCAGAGGTTGATCCAACCCTTCCTACAGCCAAAAAGATATATTCATCCATTAAATCATGAGCAAAGCAGCTGTATTTCCTTTGGAAAAGTAGCACTAAACATCATAGTGTGGCAGACAACCTTTGGAGGCATATTCTTGTTCAACTATTCTATGTATCTGAGGTTCAAATCCCATATCCAACATGTGAGTGGCTTCATATAACACCAAGTATTTGCAGAAGTCTAATCCAATCTTTCCTCTTTCCATCATATCCACTAGACATTCTGGAGTGTCTACTAACAAGTGGCATCCACACTCCAAGTCTCGAATATGCTGACCAATATCAGCACCACTATAAACCACACAAGGACGAACTCTAGATCAGTATGAAAATTTTCTGGCTTCCTCATAGCTCTGTACTGCCAATTCTCGAGTTGGTGCTAATACCCAGGAGATTGGATATTATTTGTGGAGCCCATATCTTCCATTTTCCTTCATGTCCCTCAAAGCCTCACCTGGACCATCTGAATAGATCTGACTTAAGATGGGCAAGAGAAATGCTGCAGTTTTTCCAGACCCTATTTGGACACAAGCCATCAAGTCTCTTTTCTCTTTGATAATAGGAATAGCATGCTTTTGCACTGGAGTTAGGTGAGTATAACGAGTAAGATTAATGTTTCTCATGATAATTTCTCCCATGTCAACATCACTGAACTGTTAAGAAATTCAATGAAATTGAATAGAAATGTTAAAAATATTACTTGGAGCCATTTCTGTTTTATGCTAATAAAAGAATGAAAAGAACCAGTTAACAGGTAATGTAACTTAATTTTACTTTAAAAAAAAAAATCAAAGCAACTGTAAATTATGCTACATTTTGAGAAAAGTCAACTTCCCAGGCTTAATCTACATTGGAAAAGATTTTGAGTTCTTCCTATGTCAGAACCATTTTCTACCTCAGGTAGTGAATTATTCTTTAATGGTGACATTGAACTCTACCTCTTCCTTATACAAACCTATCAAACGTCTTGGTGTACATATGCCTCTGGGAAGCCCGTCTCATTCTAATGTGCCAAGAAAACACTTATACTTCCCTCTGTCTTAAAACGTCAAGCAAAAATACTTACACTTTCGATATGTGGAGGGCAGTTGTTGCCTGTCGCCTCAACTGGAATGTCATCGTATTTCTCAAAGTTAATCCCAGTGTTGCCTCCAGAAAATAATTCCCTGAAATCAAAAGATTAAGTTTGTCATACTAGCTAATGAGGCTTCTTCACCATTAACATACATGTCAGAAACTTACTGTTCCAAGCGCTCACTGGGTGGGAGTGGTTTTGACCAATCATCTTCATCTGATTTGTCACACCAGCGACTGTTTCCACCACGTTCGAATTTGCCAAAACCACTTCTGTCACCGCGGCTGCCAATGCTGTCATAGTCACTCCGACCACGATCATCAAACCTGTACAGCATAAGCAATTAATCAGAATCCTATCATTTAACCATGATCAGATTCCTACTGCTATTCTACAACTATATCTGGATATATATTATTCATTATGGCTAGCTACAAGGATGTCAACAGTCCAATTCTGGCTTAGTCTTATTACTTTTTTTTTTTTTTTTAAAGAGACAGTCTCACTTTATCACCTTTGGTAGAGTGCCGTGGCATCACAGCTCAAAGCAATCTCCAGCTCCTGGGCTTAGGCGATTCTCCTGCCTCAGCCTCGAGTAGCTGGGACCACAGGTGCCCGCCACAATGCCCGGCTATTTTTTTATTGCAGTTTTGCTGGGTTCGAACCTGCCACCCTCAGTATATGTGGCTAGCGCCCTACCCACTGAGCCACAGGTGCCACCCTTGGCTTAATTCTTATTTGACAAATGAAGCTAATTAACCAAATTGTACTTGATTTTCTAAAATTAGTATCCCTCTTTATATGTCTATAAAGTCATATAGGCTAACAGGCCTCATACACGCCAAAATAATCAAGGGTTGCTCCTTTTTTCAATTTGAAATCAGCACATAACTCACACCTTCATTTAAAGAGCTTATCTAAATATATTTAGTGGTAGAGAAAAGAAGAAAATAGCACACCAAGTATCAACTGCCCTAGTTATACTGGAATGTCACTTTAAGGATAATTCACCTGTGTGACAAATTTTGGATAAAAAGTAGAAAATAATCCTTACCTGAATAAAGATGTTTTTAGAGTTTTAGGCCTGTTTGCGAAAAATCAGGACACAGGACTAACCACAGCTATTAGGCGCATGGGGTCAGTTCACCACACTTGTGTAATCAAAAATATATAAGGTGTTTAAAAATTGTTATAGAGACCACAAAAATCCCAACCAAATTAGGTCACTCCCTAGATAAACTTACTCTTAAACAGAACATATAAAATTAGACAAAAATAACTTATCTCATCATTATGCCAAAGAGCATATTCATATTTTCATCTTATTCCTATATAATAGGTTCAACTTAGTAAAACCTTATACAGCTAAGAAAATACCATAACCAATGACCAAACAGACATAACATTTAACATTCAAATAGGTGGTCAGGATGAAGACTTACCAAATTAACCAATCCCTAAATTGCTATTAGACACACATGTAATATGAGAAAACAAGAAATCACTTACCTTCCCCTTGATCCACTTCCACGATCACTGAAGAAACTGGACTTGCCTCTTGAATCGCTACGAGACCCAAAACTGCTGTATGCATCCTTATCTTTGCTGGAACTCCACCCTGAACTATCTTTATCGTAGAATCCTTCAATTAAAAAAAATTGTATTGCATTCATTAAAAATAGGAAATCATAGGTCAGGGTCAGTGGCTCACGCCTGTAATCCTAGCACTCTGGGAGGACAAGGCAGGTGGAGCGCCTGAGCTCATGAGTTCAAGACCAGTCTGAGCCAGAGTGAGACCCACTCCCCCACCCCACGACCCCTGTCTCTAAAACCAGCTGGGTGTTGTGGTGGGTGCCTATAGTCCCAGCTACCTAGGAGGCTGAGGCAAAAGAATGGCTTGAGCCCCAAAGTTTGAGGTTGCTGTGAGCTATGACAACACAGCACTCTACCCAGAGCAACAAAATGAGACTCTTCCCCTCCCCTCCCCCAAAAAATAGGAAATCAAATTAAGGTATTATCAATCTTTACGAAGATTTGAATCTCTCTGTGGCTTCAAAGTTCAATCTCAAGGTATTCCTATCATGGCACTAGAAGAGAACCATATAGGTATGAAGTTTACTAGGAAAATTACTATTGTCTCATTGTTTCTTAGAAGCGCTTTTTCTTCAGAACACAAGTGTCAATTACTTGGTTTAATGTAGCATTATTCAGCTTCAATAGTAAAAAGTGCAAGTGCTTTGTACCTATGAAACACACTACTTTCAAATGGTACTATTTTTGTGGTTCATCTACTACAAGCTTGATGAGAATCAGGAATACCTGGAAAAAGGAAAACACCCATTCTTACACATTCTCAGTCCACATCTAAGTTCCTGGGTACAACTATAAATATTTAAGAACAGATGATGAAAGATATAAATTAGCCCAAAGATAGGTAAGGCTTTAACTAGCTTCAGTGCCACATTATTAAATAAGCAGCAATAGTTTATAACTTATGTTACTTTCCTTCTGCCTTCTACATCTACCATTTGGCAACCCAGTAATGAAGACTCAAATTAATTACTAAATCTCTTCTAGCTCTGGGCCGTCGCCTGTGGCTCAGTGAGTAGGGTGCCAGCCCCATATACCAAGGGTGGTGGGTTGGAACCCAGCCCCGGCCAAACTGCAACAAAAAATAGCTGGGTGTTGTGGTGGGCACCTATCATCCCAGCTACTCGGGAGGCTGAGGCAAGAGAACCGCCTAAGCCCAGGAGTTGGAGGTTGCTGTGAGCTGTGATGCCACAGCACTCTAACCAGGGCAATAGCTTGAGGCTCTGTCTCAATAAATAAATAAATAATAAAAAAAA
This sequence comes from Perodicticus potto, assembly GCA_963574655.1. Classification (NCBI taxonomy): domain Eukaryota; kingdom Metazoa; phylum Chordata; class Mammalia; order Primates; family Lorisidae; genus Perodicticus; species Perodicticus potto. Next base: position 5,974 of record CAUYRH010078265.1, read on the forward strand.
TAAATCTCTTCTAGTTCTAAAACCTCTCTGATATGGCCTCTCTGATGTCTGTTACTGCAATAAAGGGGAAGCACCCCAGGAAAGTCAATTCCAGCTGGTATATTCTAAGGAATACCAAGAATACCCATGAGGATAAAGATAAACTTCGCAGTAATTTCACCTAAAAAGGACATAACAATAAAATGATCTTCAGGTAGAAATAATACAGGTTTAATACCCATGCATTATCAAGGACAGTGAAACTAACACAGACTACATATGGACGAGGAGGAATGACAGCAAATCATGGGTTTCCCTGTAGACTTTCTACCCTTCAGGTCCTCTCCTCTTTTAAGTTTTCCTGATCTTCCCTTTGTTCTTCCAAATTTTAGATCACCTATTTTACGGACTACATGGCACCCAGTTATCTAATAATTAGAAACATCTGGCTTGGCGCCTGTAGCTCAGCAGCTAGGGCACCAGCCACATACACCAGAGCTGGTGGGTTCCAATCCAGCCCAGGCCTGCCAAACAACAATGACAACCACCACCACTACCAAAAAAAAAAAAAAAAAATTATATCTATGAAGTTGCTTGTCAGGACTTACCTTTAGTGGCTTCTCTGTTCCTTAAATGAGGAGGGATATAGCGTCCTTCTAGAAGAAACAATATAAAATTAATTAAAAGCCTCAAACCATCCATGTCAGCTTTTACTAAAATTTTTACTATTAAAAATAGATCCTAGAAAACAGTTTTTAAAGTCTAGACCCTTCCAGTCTGACCACCCACCTGAAAATTGAGGGGGGTGGGTGGGGAAAAAATCTCTTTTATTTTAAATGGGATACACCGCCATCAGAAGTTTAAAAGGCAGTTGGCTGTTCTGTACATAGGCACAAATATAGCCTAGACTACAAATGAGAAGCAAAAGCAAATAGTGTACACCCAAATAAAGGAAAGTCAACATGCTATGTTACTAGTCAAATTACAATTGAATTTCTTTTTCACTTGTGAATTAAATATTAAGAAGATCTCCATTAGGACGGGCAATGCCTAAAAGGTAAGATTCTTAGCACAGCAAATAGGATGAAATTGAAAGCAAATACCAAGTAATTCTGTGCCCAGTGAAGCTCTTCTTGCCTAAAAACAGGAACAGATCACGGCCTATACCCATGGTTGTTTAGCTAATAAGTGGGAGGAGACCTGAGTCAAAGCACAGGCCTACTCCCAAATAATAAACCATGAAGATCCCCTCACCTTAGTACTAACCTCTAACAAGTCTCCAAATAACTCTTTAAAAAAACTTTTATAACTATCCTCTTTTCAAAATAATGATCCTAATCACACCTCAAAATTTGGTGTAATTCAGTACAATCTTCTTACAGTAAGTCTCATGCTCTTAAAGAGAAAAGAGTAGCTATAGCTGATGAAAGTGCATGTTCCCTCAATGGAGTTTAAGTCTAGCCTCTGAACTGGGCTCAGGCTGTATAATGGATGTCAATATAATGGACAATCAAACTCTTCTAGAGATAATTCATGTATTGTATAAGGTTTTTAATGATTAACTACTTTTTACTCCAGAGAAGCAAACAGACCTTTTTAGAAAGGCCATGATGGTTTAGAGCAGTGGTTCTCAACCTTCCTAATGCCACCGGCCCTTTAATACAGTTCCTGTGAGTCGCAACCCACAGGTTAAGAACTGCTGCTTTAGAGTGATCACCAAGTAATACATAATTCTCTAACACTGTCTGCAAAATTCTTTACGTAATAAAAATTTGAGGGAAAATTCTTAAAATTTCAAGTCCAATGAAATAAAAATATTAAACCCTAAAATTCAACAAATCCATAAAATGCTTTACTTACTGCTAGCTGTAGTTCCTCCGCTCTGATTATCTGAAGAGTTCAGGTCTAGGCCAGCAAACTAGGAGAAAAGAGTTAGATGGTAAGCAGCCCATGTGCTGAAACATTATATTAAGAGAAAACTTGGCCAGCCCTTTAGCATATACTAGCATCACACTCAAATAGTTGCCCCTACCTATCTTACAGGGTTGACTGTACACTGCAAAGGCAGCACACCATGCTGGAGTTTCTAGTAGAAATTCTGCTAAAAATTTAATTCATTCATTTAAAAATCAAGTTTCCCTATAGCATTTCCCACAGTACAAGCTCCCTAACCACCAAACTAAAACTTAGCTACACTAAATCTCAAAATTATTTGAATGTCAAATAGATTTAGTGCCAACTGTACATGTTTCCAATGCCACCTAAAAAGCACACTCAAGAAACATCAGGACACGCTGGGTGTGGTGGCTTACACCTATAACCTCAGCACTTTGGGAGGCTGAGGGGGAAGGACTGCTTGAGCTCTAGAATTTGAGTCCAGCCTGAGCAATAACGAGACTCTGGCTTTACTAAAAATAGAAAAACTAGCCTGCAGTCCCAACTACTTGAGAGGCTGAGGCAAGAGGATCTTTCCAGCCCAAGAGTTTGAAGTTGCTGTGAGCTAGGATGCCACAGTACTCAACCCCAAGAAGAATAATTGAGACTGTCTCAAAAACAGAACAAAAACATCCGGACAAATTGTGAATTGACCATTCTTTAGCTCCTTCATCCCCAAATATTGAACAAATGTTTGAAGTCAGTATAATACTCTTATGAACAAAAATTAGGAATATACTCAACACTTAAACAGTTACTAATCACAACTCTGAATTAGTTATTTATCCTCCCATTTTAACGGTAATTGCTGGAGTATAAAATATTTTACTGCCTTTTATCTGTATTTCTCCCCATGCCCTTACACTGTTTGCTCAAAGCCTTAAAATTCTAGGAAAAGGTTACCTGTTATCTTCATAACATTGTGTGACTAACCAAGAACTACTTACAAGCAGTAGGGGAAAACTATACATTCAAAAATAAATATTTTATTTTTTCAAAAAGGCCACATAAAACTGAGTCAATGCAGTACTGTTGCCAACCTGTGAGATACGGTATACCATAATTTCTTTATAAATCCTGTGTTTAAAGCTCAATGTGATACTGCCAAACTGCGAGCATCATCAATAGAGTCAATAGAGTGGAAGCAGATGCTATGATGCCTTCAAAAAATAAAGAAAAAGATAAACAAATCTCGCTTCCAGAATTTCAATTAGCCCCCTCCCCCCCCCCCCAAAAAATGGCTGCAATGCTTTCTCCTGGTAGTTAATAAACTGATACAGCACACTAGGAACGCAAACTTTCTCTTTTAAACTCTTCTATAAATTGTTAGGATTACATCATTGCAATATTTTCAGTTGTAAATTTGATTGCCACACATTCTTAAACCCGAACTTCAACGACCATGAGTGCATAATTTTTGGGGTTAAATGGATTACAAATCTAAGGTTCACTGACGGCCAGAATCTTAAAAATGACACCATCTATACGGAAAATGTTAAAACTAGGGATAACCAGATTTTATGTTTATTAAGTGTCAGCAATATTGAAGGTTTAATATAATCGGTTCATTAAAAGGGAAAAAACGCTTGTTCCAAAAACCCTTAAAACTCTAAAAACATTGCATAAACTACATTAAAATCTACAATCAACTAATTTGTGTCACTAAACTTCATTTCAAAATTCTGGAGTTTGTGAAACCAACTCCCTCTCTTCTAATCACAGTAGGCAGAATTTTATTCAAAGGCTCCAAACATCCGATAGAAAAGCTTACTTGAAACCTGGTGCTTCTGTTGCAGAGGGATGCAGACTTCCTGCCACCAAAGCCCATACCCTTCTTTCAGATTACACATCCTCTCTCCTGCCCCCAAACCCTTAGAAGAGAAGATCCTGGTTGAGGACAACAGACCGCGGGGCTTCTGACCTAATCCAAAATTTTATTCCAGAGACAGCAGCAAGTCAACAACAAAACTATTTCCTCAAACCACAGTCCGGGTATTTTTCTTCTGGCGGATCCCCGGATCTAATGTCACTAACATAAAGACCCTCACATAAGCCGAAAACCCCCACCGAGAAAAACGATGCGAGGCCCTCGGCTAACTAACTGTCCACACAGTAAATACCTTAGAGGAACTAAGTAGAGAAGGGCTGCGCCGATTCCACGACATTCTTGACAACCCCCGCTGTGTTCAACCTGCACCTCTAGAGCCCAGCGCCGCCGCGCACGCAGCGGCCCATTACTCCCTCCCTCCCCGCCCCCACTCCTCCCCTAATCTTCTGCGTCACAAAACTTTCCACTCCGGAAACGCGGCCTCGCGGGCCGCGGAGCCAGGGCTGCAACGACCCTGCGGAAACTGGGCTGAAGCGAAAAGAGCCTGCGGAAGGAACCTGTGAGGAACAAGATGTCCAATTCCATCCTCTTTTCAAGGCCCTCACCGGTCGGGGACTCGCTGGCTCGGCCTCTCCCAGAAATAGGCCACAGCGCCGCCCAGCACCACACAAAAGAGGCCGCCGCCATTACCCTTAGACAAGCCCCCCCCACCCGCGTGGCCCCCCTCCCACATTCTAGGGCTGCGCTCCTTCTCCCGCTCACACGCAAACGAACACCAGACTCCGTGACACAAATCTGGGCTGCGCCAGCGGTGATGGCCGAAGCGCTTCAGGCCAAAAGGGTCCACAAGTGTTTACCGCGGCGTAGAGCACTCCCTCCACCCACTACGGTCACCTAATCAGTGGGGTTCGCGCCTGCGCGTCCCCGCGAGAGCGCGCTCACACCCTCCCCCTTCAACCGCCTGCGCAAGCACACACAAAAGCCGCCATTGTGCTCGGCCTGGGGACAATACCGCGGGCCGAGCCGGAGCCCCAAGGGTAGCCACAATCAACATTCCTGCCGCCTCCCTGTCCCTCCATAGCCCTGGGGCGCTGACACTTGCCAACCGGAGGCACCCAGGAAACAGAAACTGAGGGTGTCGTCTATCGCTGCGCCATAAGCCAGGTTAGGTCAGGGGAGAGATTCACGCAGTAGTCACACAGTCGACTCCTTGTAGCTCACCTGCTGGTCCAGCCCGAGCGCATTTTCCACTGCCACATGACTCATCCCTGAAGAGTACCGAGAACTCGGAGTCTTCCTCCGCTTAGAGAGTGTGTTAGTCTCACCGCTAAGAGGTTCTCACGGGAGAACTGCGGCTCTGAGGCGCACGGCGCGGCCACGGATCTAATATACCCACTCGCAAGGTTGCTACGTCAGCACGTAAGACGTGTGCCCTCCCCCTCACGCCCTCCCACCCCACACCCCGCTACGACTTCTGCCCGGCTACTGAGGGCTCTATCAGGCCTAACCTCGCGGGACTTCAGTCAGTCCCGTCGCCAGTTCGTCGTCCTGCTTTGGAATCAGAATGCCAAATGTCGTCCTAGTTCGCTTGAACTTCACTTTCCCTGTTCTCCGCTAATACCTTAGCCTCGGTCTTAGAGTTCTCGAGATCTCGCGAGATCTTGTCTCCCGCTTTCCTCTAGCTACCAGGCCTTAAAATTTAACGTAGGCCTCTTTGCGTTTCTTACTCCCACTATCCACCCAGTTTCCGCTCTTTCTTTCTCAGTTCCCGGGCTGTGATGGGATTTCTCCGGTCTAACTTGCCCTCACACGTCCCCGTGTAGCCTCCCTGAAATCAGAGCTACGCTAAAAGAGGTACTAAACCGAAAGGGTGGTGGGTCACGTGACCGCAGTTGGCAAGAGCGGTGGCCATTTTGTATAGCAGGAAAGGGTGGCTTGAATAGTGATCGGAATGGGGGAGGAGAGGAAGAGGAGGAGGAAAGAGAGAGAAGTGGAGGGGGAGAGGGGAGGGAAACTGGCAGTGCACACTGGTGGCGGGACGCTTACCTGCGTGGTTGCCTAGGCAACCAGGGCGCCGCCCCAAAACACAATTTCCCACCCCCCTTACCCCCGACGTGAGCGCGCTCGTCCGCGCCCCCGGAGGTGAGGGAACAATGAGACAATCACGCGCTGATATTTGAGCGGGCCGCTGCGGGACTCTGGCTCTCTGCCCTAAGGTTTGCTACATTAGCCCTTAGTCCTCCCTAGCGGCACCCAGTGGCTCAGGGCGGGAATGCAAGGGGTGCGAGGGAGTCGGGATTGTTTGTGGCTGAATGCAACCTAGGCCTGCCCACCTCGCCTCGGGGTGTCCCTCAGGTCGCTGCTGAAATTTCTTCTTGTAGCTCCCTGCTGGGCAAGCCACCCTACTCCCAGCTTTAGTGCCACAGGCCCTTAAATAGAAGAAAATGTCCTGACTACTAGATCCCCAGCACATATGCGATTGTTATAAACTCCCCCCGCCCCCAGCCTGACGGAATTAAATAATACCCGTGTTTTTCCACCATCCCCCAAAGGCTCTCCTGCTGCGGAAATTCAAATAGCTGGTTCTCAGGGCAGCGCCTGTGGCTCAGAGGAGTAGCGCGCCGGCCCCATATGCCGGAGGTGGCGGATTCAAACCCAGCCCCGGCCAAAAATGCAAAATATATATATATATATAGCTGGTTCTCATCACATAAATTACCACACATATAACTTCTCTCGCCTTTGAACCGGAAATTCTAAGGAGATAGATAATCTAACATTATGTCTTCGGGGCAAGTTGTTTAAAGGCTTTGGGTCTCAATTTCCTCTATAAAAGGAGTGAGCAAGATCGTATAACGCTGTAAAAGACCGAACTCCTTTTTTTTTTTTTTTTTTTTGAGACAGCTTCAAGCTGTTACCCTGGATAGAGTGCTATGGCATCACAGCTCACAGCAACCTCCAATTCCTGGGCTCAAGCGAGTCTCTTGCCTCAGCCTCCCAAGTACCTGGGACTACAAGCGCCTGCCACAACGCCGGGCCATTTTTTTTTTTTTTTTTTTTTTTTTTTTGGTTGCAGCCGTCATTGTTGTTTGGCGGGCCCGGGCTGGATTCGAACCAGCGAGCTCAGGTGTACGTGGCTGGCGCCTTAGCCCGCTGAGCCACAGGCGCCGAGCCCGAACTCCTTTTATTTTTTTATGAATATTCTAACTCAGTATCACTCAGTAAAGTGCAGTGGTGTCACAGCTCACAGCGACCTGAAACTCTTGGGCTTAAGTGATTCTCTTGCCTCAGCCTCCTGAGTACCTGGGACTACAGGCGCCCGCCACAACGCCCACTATTTTTTGTTGCAGTTGATACTGCTGTTTTAGCTGGCCAGGCTGGGTTTCAACCCGCCACCCTCAGTCTATGGGGCTGGCGCCCTACCCACTGAGCCACAGGCACTGCCACAGACCCAACTCCTTTTCTTGGTTGTAGCCGTCATTGTTGTTTGGCGGGCCCGGGCTGGATCCAAACTCGCCAGCTCAGGTGTACGTGGCTGGCGCCTTAGCCCGCTGAGCCACAGGCGCCAAGCCCCAACTCCTTTTCTTATAAAAAGTATTTTGTAACGCCCCTTCTGTCCGTACTGAATTAACAAATCATAGATAATATAACGCAAACCCACAAACACAATTTCAAAAAACATGAGTTAATTGTAATATACAAAAGGTAAAATGATTAATAAAACCATGTGTATCTCATTTATTTTATTTTGGAGACAGTCTCACTACGTCGCCCTCCGTAGAGTGCAGTGGCGTCACAGCTCACAGCAACCTCAAACTCTTGGCCCAAGCGATTCTCTTATTGCAGCCTCCCAAGTAGCTGGGACTACAGGCACCCTCCACAACGCCCTGCTATTTTTAGAGGCGGGGGTTTCGCTCTAGCTCAGGCTGGTCTCCAACCCCTGAGCTCAGGCAATCCACCCTCGGCCTCCCAGCGTTCTAGGATTACAGGCGTGAGCCACCAGGCCTAGCTTTGTGTTTATATGAAAAATAGTGTTACTTTGGGGCTTAAATGATGATGAACTAGTTTTTCACCTACATAAGTATCCAGTGCAGCAGTTTTTTGCTGCATGGGACTGACCAGCATCATAAAGCTTCTAGCATTCCTGGCCCCTGCCAACTAAATGCCAGTAGCCCTTCCCGGTTGCCAGTCATTGTAATAACCAAAAAATACAGATTTCTACAGTGTCCTCTTGAGAACCACTAGGTTTAGTGATCATTAGAATCCCTTCCTGCCCTGGGTTTTGTGGATTCTCATGAAGCATCGGTGAGGTGAGGTACTATATGTCCTTAATTTTGCTTCAGTTTACTTTTTTTTTTTTTTTTTTGAGACAGAGTCCCATTTTGTCGCCCTCTGTAGAGAGCAGTGGCATCACAGCTCACAGCAACCTCCAACTCTTGGGCCGAAGCGATTCTCTTGCCTCAGCCTCCCAAGTAGCTGGGACTACAGGCGCCTGCCACAACACCCAGCTGTTTTTTGTTGTAGTTGTCATTGTTTGGCAGGCCCAGGCGAGGTTCAAACCTGCCAGCCCCAGTGTATGTGGCTGGCACCCTAACCACTGAGTAACAGGCGCCAAGCCTTCTTCCATTGCCTTTTAATATGGACCAAAGTAAACATAAGTCTGAGATTCAGAAGATGTGGGTTCTGGCTCAGCCCTCGTAGCCCAGTGGTTACGGCGCCAGTCACATACACCGAAGCTAGTGGTTTGAACCTGGCCCAGGCCAGCTAAACAACAATGACAACTGCAACAACAAAGAGCCGGGCGTTGTTTCAAGTGCCTGTAGTCCCAGTAACTTGAGAGGCTGAGGTAAGAGAATCACTTAAGGCTCGGTGCCTGTGGCTCAACGGGCTAAGGCGCCAGCCACGTACACCTGAGCTGGCAGGTTCGAATCCAGCCCGGGCCCGCCAAACAATGACAGCTGCAACCAAAAAATGGCCAGGCATTGTGGCTGGTGCCTGTAGGCCCAACTTGGGAGGCGGAGGCAGGAGCCTCGCTTGAGCCCAGGAATTGGAGGTTGCTGTGAGCTGTGATGCCACATCAGTCTATCCAGGGTGACAGCTTGAGGCTCCATCTCAAAAAAAAAAAAAAAATCACTTAAGCCCAAGAGTTTGAGGTTGCTGTGAGCTGTGACTTCAAAGCACTCTACAGAGGGTGACATAGTGAGACTCTGTCTCCAAAAAATAAATAAAATAAATAAGATGTGAGTTCTGACAGCTCTTCAAATTGCACATGGCAACAATGGGATATATTGACTCCCCTGGTTCTGGGCCTTTGTTTTTACTTTTGAGTAGAGCCAATATAGAGGGTACTGCCATGGGAGTACCTAAAAGAATTAAAATTTGCAGCAGTTTCCTATTTTCAATTAACCCCTGCTCACAGGCATACTTGGTTCAAATCACCAGGGCATTTTGTTAATCAATATGTTATAACTGGAATATCAAATTAGAGATGAAGGAGGAAAACATACAAAGCTTTGTCCCCAAACACAGGCATTCTCAAAAAGAATGATATGTACACTTGAGGCAGCTGAATAAGCCAACTTTCACAGCACTCTGAATGACTTTTCCATTAACAGCATAGTATATTTTCTCCACGTGGCAGTTATTTGCAAATTTTATTTGAGGTGACCTAAAAAGGATTAGAATTAGCTGAAACCAAGGGACCCTTTTTTTTCTCATATTCACTGTCTTATGTTCCCAGGCATTTGAAGTTCCCATATTGAAGCAAATATACTTTCTGCATCATTCCCCAGCATCCCCATCCATGGAGGCAGCCCAGGGGACCAGGAACTAGGAATTGTATGCAGTTCTTCCAGCTAGCAGTTCAGCATCCTGCTTACAAACTGTGTGACTGGGGCAACTAATATGACATCTCAGTGCCTCAGATCCTTTTCTTTTTCTTTGCTTTCTTTTTTTTTTTTGCAGTTTTGGCCAGGGCTGGGTTTGAACTCGCCACCCCCGGCATAAGGGGCTGGCGCCCTACTCCTTTGAGCCACAGGTGCCGCCCTCTTTTTATTTTCTTTTTTTTTTTTTTCAAGACAGAGTCTCACTATGTCACCCTCAGTAGAGTGCTATGATGTCACAGCTCACAGCAACCTCAAACTCCCGGGCTTAGGCGATTCTTTTGCCTCAGCCTCCCAAGTAGCTGGGACTACAGGCACCTGCCACAATGCCTGGCTATTTTTTTTTTTTGGTTGCTGTTGTTTAACTGACCTGGGCTACCAAGATGCAGATTTCCATAAAAACCCTTATAGGGGCTCAGTGCCCATAGCATAGTGGTTATGGCGCTAGCCACATGCACCAAAGTTGGCAGGTTTGAACCCGGCCCGGGCCAGCTGACCAACAATGACAATTGCAACACAAAATAGCCAGGGATTGTGGCGGGCGCCTGTAGTCCCAGCTACTTGGGAAGCTGAGGCAAGAGAATTGCTTAGCCCAAGAGTTTGAGGTTGCTGTGAGCTGTGACGCCACGGTACTGTACTGAGGGTGACATAGTGAGACTCTGACTCACATAAATAAATAAAGGCTCAGTGCCTATAGCACAGTGGTTACGGCACCAGCCACATACACCAAGGCTGGCAGATTTGAACCCTGACCAGGCCAGCTAAATAAGAATGACAACTGCAAAAGAAAAAATAGCCAGGTGTTGTGGCGGGCACCTGTAGTCCCAGCCACTTGGGAGGCTGAGGCAAAAGAATTGCTGAAGCCCAAGAATTTCAGGTTGCTGTGAGTTGTGACGCCACAGCACTCTACCAAGGGTGACATAGTGGTACTCTGTCTTGGAAAAAAAAAAAATTAGCCAGACAGACTACATGAGCCCAGGACTTCAAGGCTGTAGTAATTTACCACCATGCCACTGCACTCCAGCCTGGGCAACAGAGTAAGACCCCAGCTCTAAAAAAATTTAGTGTTTCCTAAGATCATCGGCTCACCTAATCCTCGTGGCCCACCTAGAAATAAGGTACATTTCCCTGACTATAGAGATGGAAAGCATGGGGCATGCTATTGCTCACACAGCTGGTGAGCAGCACAGCTGGGAGGCAGACCCACGTGGAGCGAAGCCCCTGCCCTCAGACACCTGGAACTCAGCAAGTCCTAAGCAGCACCCAGCAGGTCTCCCCAAAGACCTCCTCCTCCAGTCTTCATCTCAGAGAAGAGCATCTGCATTTCTCGCACCCACACTTAACACTCAGTCATTTGTGCCTCCCTTTTTCTTCTGTCACACCTACTATTCGTAAGCAGACCCTTCCTCCTCTCCCACGGTTCGCCCCTCACGTGGGGCTCCTTGTCCCACTGTCTACTTCAGGCCTTTACTTACCTCTACGTCAGGAGTGAGGAATCTCTTTGTTGTTTTTGCACAAGTGCCAATTGAAGAGGAATATAAATGTTTAAAAGCTGTTTCCCCCTCCACAGGGAATAAAAGGCATATTCTCCCCAAAAGGCCAAGCACTGTGCCAGCCTGTTCTCAGCTATCCCAGGAAACCCCTCACTGCCCTTCCTGTTTCAGTCTCTTCCCCTCCACCTTTACGGGTCTGCCTGAATTCGTTCTTTTTTTTTTTTTTTGAGACAGAGTCCCATTTTGTCACCCTTGGTAGAGTGCTGTGGCGTCATAGCTCACGGCAACCTCAAACCCTTGGACTCAAGTGATCCTTTTGCCTCAGCCTCCCAAGTAGCTGGGACTATAGGCGCCCGCCACAATGCCCAGCTAGCATTCTATTTTTAGTGGAGACAGGTTCTCATTCTTGCTCAGGCTGATCTCAAACTCCTGAGCTCAAGTGATCCACCCACCTTGGCCTCCCAGAGTGGTAGGTTCAGCTTTGCTTTTTGATATTTCAATGTCATGCAGCAAATCTCAGTTCATGACATAGCTCAATGGAAAGAAACAAATGAGCAGGCAGAAGTCAGATGCAAATGGGGTGTGTCCACAAAAGTGTCATTTTGAAGTTTGTAGTTCGGACCTTGGAATGCTTCTTCCCAGAGAATAACAGAAAAACATTTAAATGAGTAGTAGACTAGGCTAGACCTTAAAATTCTACTTAATTCATAACATGGCTAAATTCCCATCCCTTATGATAAAAAATTAATAGGGAGGCTCGGTGCCTGCAGCACAGCAGTTACAGCGCCAGCTAGATACAGCAAAGGTGGCTGGTTCTAACCCGGCCCAGGCCAGCTAAATAACAATGACAACTGCAACCAAAAATAGCTGGGTGTTGTGGCGGGTGCCCGTGATACTAGCTACTTGGGAGGCTGAGGCAAGAGCATCGCTTCAGCCCAAGTTTGAGGTTGCTGTGAGGTGTGACACCACGGCACTCTACCGAGGGCGACGCAGTAAAACTCTGTCTCAAAAAAAATTAGTAGGGAATGAAATGTCATTTTGTAATAATACTTTTAAAAAACAAAAAACCAAGATAGGTTTAAATTCATCTGAAACACTGATATTTAAAGAAACCAGACTTAATAGAAAAGAAGAGGCAAGTTATTAACTTTGGGAAAGATTTTGGTAGTACTTCTGGGAACTCAAAATTTAGGGTTTGAAGTCACTGGTTCTTTTAGTCCGACTCTTCTTCACAATTTATGGCCTTTTAATACCACCACAGCCCTAAAACCACTCTGGTTTACCACCAGCTATGACTGGCACTAGGGTTTTGGCCATGGAATTAAAAGAGGGAAATTTTACTGAAGTAAAGTTCTGGTTGGAAAGAAGCTCTAGAAGTTACAGGTCAAAGATAAAAGAGGATATAAGTAAAAGAAGATTGTCTGGGGTGGAATTATTGTGCCCAGCATGGTGAAAGATGGTGGTGAGAAGAAACAATGGCAAAGGTAAGGAAAAACTGGGCCTGCCAGTGCCTTAGGCCTGCAGAATGGCTCCTTCAGCTCCTGAAACCTTGAATGCTGTACCTAGAGTGTTGGGAAAGAGATGGAAGGCACCATGCGTATCCAGTCATTCACATTGGAGACTTGCTTTAATACTCAGTGTTTGAAACTCAGGGCATGTCTGCTCCGTAGTACCAAACTATACGAGCTAATCTCCCAAGACGGCCACCCTACAACGGACTGGTATTCACGCTCTTGGATCTGGGCTGACCTTGGGACTTGTTTACTGGCTAATAGAATTCCTTGGAAAGACACTTAATGACTTCCAAGGCTAGGTCGTAAGAACTTGTATAGCTACTGCCTGGGTTTCCTGGAACATCACATACTCTAGGGCAGCGGTTCTCATCCTGTGGGTCACGACCCACAGGAACTGTATTAAAGGGTTGCGGCATTAGGAAAGTTGAGAACCACTGCTCTAGGGGAAGCCAGCTGCCATGCTTGCTTAGGGAAGTTCAACTACTCTGAGGCTGCTACACTGTAAGGAAACTGTTTTCTAGCCCAGGTGCTAGATATGTGAGGAAAAAAGAGTCTGATTAAGTCCAGCCTTACTCACCATCTGACTATAACCAGGTTCAGAAGCTGAAGGAAGAACCACAGAGCCTGCTATCATCCCCAAGAATCATGAAGAATAATAAATAATGGCTCAGGCTCGTCACCTGTAGCTCAAGCGGCTAGGGTGCCAGCCACATATGCCGGAGCTGGTGAGTTCGAATCCAGCCCAGGCCCGCCAAACAACAATGACAACTACAACCAAAAAATGGCCGGGCGTTGCGGCAGGCACCTGTAGTCCCAGCTACTTGGGAGGTTGAGGCAAGAGAATCGCTGAAGCCCAGGCGTTGGAGGTTGCTGTGAGCTGTGATACCACAGCACTCTACCCAGGGCGACAATTTCAGACTCTGTCTCAAAAAAAAATAATAATAATAATAAATAAATAAATAAATAAAATATTATTTAAAGCCACTAAGTTAAAAAAAAATCCATTAAGTTTTAGGGGTGGCGGGGGCCCCAGACAACACTCAAAGACCTCCACACTCTTGCCCAAGTTCTCCCAAGGCAGTTCAACCAAGTGCCAAGACCAAAAGAAACCCAAACAGCTCACAGAATGGCAAAATGGCATTCATTAGAAGATGAAGGAACTAAGGAATTTTGACTTCATGGTATAAAGAATATTTTGAATTGAAGGCCATTCAAGGTCAAGAGGACTGGACTCACCTGATCAGAGGATCACAGGGGACAATTGAGTCCCCTGCCCCTTCCTGTAATCTCAAATGATTTCAGAAGTGAGGGTCAGGAATGTAAGTGGACCTGGCCCAAATAATTTTGGTCATAAATACCTGTCCCTCAGGTTAATCTACAAGTCAATTTATTTCTTCCCCATCCATTTGTTTCTCCTTAGTAACCTCTCTAGCAACTAGCTATGCCCTATACCTTTCAATTTACCCCCTTCCCTCTAAAAGGCCTATATAAAGATATCTGAACTCCTTTGGAAAAATGGGTTACCATTCTGATTTCTCCCTATGCATATGACAAATAGATATGTTTTCTTATTAAAAAAAAAAAAGTTTGGGGGGTGGCTTGTACACAGTAAGAGATAACTGGAACTCAGATTAAGCCCTAGATTTCGTTTCCTACAAAGCACACTACCGTTTCAGTTGCAAATGACCATCTACTCCCATAAGCATGTTGACTCATCTTACCTTGCTTCATGTGAGGGAACATCAAGAATCTCCCAGCATGCTCAGTCTTCAGACCTCAATTAGTTTCTCCTTAAATCTCACTCACGGACTCTTTGCTGGGTTAGAGGTCCAGAGATTATGATTAAGAAAAAGAAAGAAGACTCCGCGCCCGTGCACAGTGGTTACAGTGCCAGTCATATACACCAAGGCTAGAGGGTTCAAATCCATCCTGGGCCAGCTAAACAATGACAACTGCAACAAAAAATAGCCAGGTGGGCTCTGCACCTGTGGCTCAATGGGCTAAAGCGCCAGCCACGTACACCTGAGCTGGCGGGTTTGAATCCAGCCTGAGCCCGCCAAAACAACAATGACGGCTGCAACCAAAAAATGGCCGGGCATTGTGGCGGGCACCTGTAGTCCCAGCTACTTGGGAGGCTGAGGCAAGAGACTCGCTTGAGCCCAGGAATTGGAGGTTGCTGTCAGCTGTGATGCAATGGCACTCTATCCAGGGTGACAGCTTGAGGCCCTGTCTCAAAAAAGAAAAAAATAGCCAGGTGTTGTGGCGGGCACCTGTAGTCTCAGCTACTTAGGAGGCTGAGGCAAGAGAATCGCTAAAGCCCAAGAGTTTGAGGTTGCTGTGAGCCGTGATGCCACAGCACTCTACTGAGGGCCACATAGTGAGACTGTCTCAAAAAAAAAAAAAAAAAGAAAAAGAAAAAGAAACAAGTAATGACAACCACAAACTCTGAAAGGAGATTCACGCTGTAAAGTAACCCGGGTAACATTAGCTACTCTGGGTCAGTGTTCCATAACTGTTTTCTGTGTCGACAGTTTCACTGCTGTTAGTTAAAATCTCTTACATGGGCTAGGCGCCTGTGGCTCAACGGGCTAAGGCGCCAGCCACGTACACCTGAGCTGGCGGGTTCGAATCCAGCCTGGGCCCACCAAACAACAATGACGGCTGCAACCAAAAAAAAAAAAAATGGCCAGGCGTTGTGGCGGGTGCCTGTAGTCCCAGCTACTTGGGAGGCAGAGGCAGGAGACTCGCTTGAGCCCAGGAATTGGAGGTTGCTGTCAGCTGTGATGCCACATCACTCTATCCAGGGTGTCAGCTTGAGGCTCTGTCTCAAAAAAAAAAAAAAATCTCTTACATGTTTCTCTATAATCTCTTTCTAAGAACCTGGCGCTTCTGGAGATATAGCAGTGCAGGTGTTTTCAGAGACTGGCTGAGGAAGTAGGTAAAGAAAGACCTTCTGGGCACATGGCCTAAGATTTCTTGTGCTTGGCCGGGGCCTGTGGCTCAGCGAGTAGGGCACCGGCCCCATATACCGAAGGTGGCGGGTTCAAACTCGACCTCAGCTGAACTGCAAAACAAAAAAATAGCCGGGCGTTGTGGCGGAGGCCTGTAGTCCCAGCTACCTGGGAGGCTGAGGCAAGAGAATCGCCTAAGCCCAGGAGTTGGAGGTTGCTGTGAGCTGTGTGATGCCACAGCACTCTACCAAGGGCCATAAAGTGAGTCTCTGTACAAAAAAAAAAAAGATTTCTTGTGCTGTGGAAATAACTCAACGGTAATTTTCTTGGTGAGTTTTCTTTTTTTCCCTTCCTTCCTTTCTTTCTTTCTCTTTGTTTTTTTGAGACAGAGTCTCAAGTCGTTGCCCTGGGTAGAGTGCCATGGTGTTATCATAGCTAACAGCAACCTCCAACTCTTGGGTTCAAGCCGTCCTCTTGCTTCAGTTTTTCTTTCTTTCTTTCTTTTTTTTTTTTTTTTGATAGAGATGGGGGTCTTGCTCTTG
>CAUYRH010078266.1:0-40118 GCA_963574655.1 Perodicticus potto
ATGGCTGGGCGTTGTGGGGGCGCCTGTAGTCCCAGCTACTTGGGAGGCGGAGGCAAGAGACTCGCTTGAGCCCAGGAATTGGAGGTTGCTGTGAGCTGTGATGCCACAGCACTCTATCCAGGGTGACAGCTTAAGGCTCTGACTCAAAAAAAAAAAAAAAAAAAAAAAAACAACCAACTGAGAGCTTTGGGTTTCTTCTAAATAAGAAGGGTAGGTTTGCAGTAGATGACTAGCATAAGATTGTTTACGTTAGTAAAGCATCATTGACTGCTTTGCAGCAAGTCAGCTGTGGGAAGTCAAGTGTGGAAATTCAGCATCAGTCAGGTGCCATTCCATGGTATATGTGAGAGATGATGGTGGCTGAATTAGAATAGAGAAATGGTGGAGATGGTCAGAAGTGGATGGATTCATGAGATGTTTTAGTGTTTTGTTTGTTTGTTTGTTTTTGCTGTTGTTGTTTTTTGAGACAGAGCCTCAAGCTGTCGCCCTGGGTAGAGTGCTGTGGCATCACAGCTCACAGCAACCTTCAACTCTCGGGCTCAAACGAGTCTCCTGTCTCTGCCTCCCAAGTAGCTGAGACTACAGGCGCCCTGCCACAATGCCCGGCTATTTTTTGGTTGCAGCCATCATTGTTGTTTGGCGGGCCCAGGCTGGATTCAAACCCACCAGCTCAGGTGTATGTGGCTGGCGCCTTAGCTGCTTGAGCTACAGGCGCCGAGCCTGTTGTTGTTTTGAGACAGAGTATTACTCTGTCACCCTTGGTAGAGTGCCATAGCATCACAGCTCACAGCAACCTTGACTCTTAGGCTCAAGCGATACTCTTGCCTCAGCCTCCTGATTAGCTGGCCACCACACCACAATGCCCCACTAGTTTTTAGACACAGGATCTCCCTTTTGCTCAGGCTGGTCTTGAAATTCTGAGCTCAGGCAATCCAACCGCCTCAGCCTCCCAGAGTGCTAGGATTTATAGCTGTGAGCCACTTTTGTGCCAGGCCTGAGGAGATGTTTCAAAGAATGGTAAGATTCAGGCTGGTGGCTGAATGGTGACTCACACCTGTAATCCTAGCACTTTAGGAGGCTGAGATGGGAATATTGCTTGAGGTCAGGAGTTTAAGACCAGCCTGAGAAAGAGCAAGACTCTTGACACTATAAAAAAAAAATAGAAAAATTAGCCGGGCATGGGGGTGCATATCTATAGTTACAGCTACTTGGGAGGCTGAAACAGGAGGACAGGAGGATCACTTGAGCCCAAGAGTTTGAGGTTGCAGTAAGTTATGATGATATCACCACACTGTAGCCTGGTCAACAGAGTGAGACCCTGTCTCAAAAAAAAAAAAAAAAAAAAGGTACAATCCAGTTCTCGTTCTCAAGGAATTTGCAAAAAAAAAAAAAAAAAAAAGAGGGGAAAACCAACTATATTATAGTGGGAAACATGCGATAAAAGATTATGAGCTGTGTTACATGTGAACATCAAACAGGACCTTCAGGGTGTTAGAGAAAGCATTGGAGGAGGTGACGTTTGAGTTGCTTTTGAAGGAAGTGCAATTCCACCAGATAGATAAGAAGGGCAAAAGGAAGGTCATTCCAGGCACAGGGCATAGCATAAGTAAAGTCTGGGGAGCATGAACCTGCATGAGGTTTTAAGGAATCATTTGGCATCTGAGGGGGGAGGGTGAATATGGGCTATAAGAGATGATCCTGGAAAGATGGTTTGTTTTTTTTTTTTGAAACAGAGCCTCAAGCTGTCACCCTGGATAGAGTGCCATGGCATCACTGCTCACAGCAATCTCCAATTCCTGGGCTCAAGCGAGTCTCTTGCCTCCGCCTCCCAAGTAGCTGGGACTACAGGCGCCCACCACAACACCCAGCTATTGTTTTTTTTTTTTTTTTGGTTGCAGCCGTCATTGTTTGGCGGGCCCGGGCTGGATTCAAACCCGCCAGCGCAGGTGTACATGGCGCCACAGGCCTTAGCCCATTGAGCCACAGGCGCCGAGCTGATAAATGCTTTTAAATGTAATAAATTGTCATATGTTGATTGAATGAAGTGCTGTTTTCAGAAATTAAAAAAAAAAAAAAAACATGTAACAAGTTAGGCCACAGGTGTTTAATTAAAACAAAGGAGGTAGTTGTGCTGTGAATTTTCTCTTTAAAGGGGCAATCAAAGTCACCTTTCAGGTAATACATGGCAGAGCTGTGGTCGGACCTCAAAGTCCATTCTACAGACTATGGGACCCTAGCTGTGGGGAATGTCCCCCTAGGCCTGTTGAGTGCCCCTTCAGCCTAGAATGCCAGGCTGCCATACTGTCTTCACAACAGCGTTTGGAGTGTCACCACCTCCTTGGGACAAGCCGCCTCAGATGGGTCAGAGAGCAGTTAAAACTGTTCCTGTCTGAACCTGGCGTGCTCATGGTCACAGCAGGATGCGGCTCAGTCACCTTGACTTACTCTGTGGACACTGGACTCCAGCGCGTGCAAGTGGACTTCTGTTTGCCATGGCTGAGCTTAAGCCCTACCCGGCCGTCAGTGTCACTGGTCTGTCTGCAGCTGCTTCTCTTCTGTGGAAAAAGTAGCAGCAGCCCAACGGGTATTTCCAGTGAACACCTGCTGAGTTTTAGCAAAAAAGAGGAGCCTGTATAAACATGGCTGTAGGGTTCCTGGGCTCTGGGCCCACACTTCAGGAGGGCCATGGCACCTGTGGGCCTCGTTCTGTAGAAACCCGCTGAGGTGGGGGGACTTGAAACCGCTTCACACTAGGAGCAGCTGAAAAAACTGGTGGGAGAAGTGTAGACTCTGAGGGTCCCCACACTGTCACCCTCAGGGAAGTGGGAGCTGACTTCTGCTGTGCGGGGAACGGGGAACTATGAATACACAGGTCCGGGGAATCACTAGGGAAAGTGGCTGTGCCAAATCCTTCTTGGAAAACAGATGGCGCCTAAACAGTCAGATGCCCAGAACTGTCCCCAGATGGATTGACAGTACTCTCCACACTCTGGAGCCATCTGGGCACAGGCCGGGCAGTTACCGGGCAGGGATGGCACAGAGGGTCCACCCTAGAGGGCTCAGAGACAGCCCGGGTGACTGGGGCAGCCTCTGTCGTCCACACCCACGGCCCACTCCTTAAGGGGGTGGGGCTGGCATGTGCTTGGGGTGCTGGGGGTCCTGCCAGGCTTCTTACCTAGTTTATCCATGTAATCATGAGGTTCTGAGGGTGCAATGGGATGGTGCATTCTGATGACAGGAAGACCAGCAGGGCTTTGGGGCTCTTCGGCCCCATGTCTTGAACAAGACTCAGAGAGGCGGTAAACTTCGTGACTAAAGCCAACACTATAGTTCATGGGTGAAGGATTCCAGACCCCGAGCCACAAACCTGCTGGGGGACTAGCGACTCTGGACAGTGGGCAGCTTTGTCCTGGCTTAAAGAAATTCCTCCACCCTCCCTGGCCTCCGCTTACAATATCTAGATGCCGACCCTCTGAGCAAGCACCTGTGTGTGTCCTGGGCTAGTGGGCCTGCCGTGCTCGGGGATCCGCGTTAAATCTCAGGACAGACTTATAGGAGATTTTAGAAAAGGGAAAATTAACCTCTAAAGATAAGAAGGGATCCGTTTTTCCCTGGGGCTAGGGTGGAGGGAAAAGGAGGTGAGGACTTGACTGGAAGAGGCTGAAGGAACCTTTCAGGGAATAAGAATGTTCTAGATCTGTATCGTCATAGTGGTTACACAGGTGTATAATACATTAGTCAGAACTCATTTAACTGTATATCATTGATGCATTGTTTAAAAAAAATGTTTAAAAAAATTTTAAAAGTTGTAAAAAGTAGATCTTAGAACAGATTGGTGACAAATACCCATGTCCAGGCAATGGGCTGACAGACACTGTGTGCTCTTAATTCTAAGGACTCCTGTTCACGAGGAGAATTTGCAGGCTGTGTGCATTCCTGGAAGACTCAAACTGAAGTCATACTACACAGAGAGATAGCACTCAACACGGATGTTCACAATAACAGCGGCTTCCTGGGGCTGGGGTCCGCTCTGCGCAGAGAGGGCCTCACCCCCAGGAAGAGGCCTCCCTGGCCCTTGGTTGGCTCGGATTTCTCTCTCCTGGCCAGGCTGTAAGGTGGCAGCCTGCAGAAAATAAAAAGAACAAGCATGAGGGAAAACGGAGCCCTGCTCGCAAGTAAGTAGTAGAAAGGGAAGACAAAATCTAGACAGAAACCTACTGCTGTCTTTATTTAAACATTTGGACATTCTGTTTATTGTGGACTTTTTGCACTCATGTTGATTTTTTAAATATTGCATGAAGATGCGTCTATCTGGATTATTTGGGCACCCTCTGAAATTGTGCGGCCTGGGTGGGTGCCTCTCTGGCTCACTCCTTGTCCAACCATTAATACAGAGAATGCAGATGGCAGCCATCAACCTTCGGCAGCCAGGGTGGAGGGAGGCCACAGCTGAGAGGGGCCCAGAACTGCCAGGGAAGGCTGAGTGGGGTCAGAGACCAGCCTGGGCTTGGAGGGCAGCTGGGTTTGGGGTTGGGGGAGAGTACAGACTCTGGGGAGGGATACGGGTCTTGGGCTCAGGGGTGTCTCCAGGTGACTCATTCCCTGGAGGGTAAGCTCAGTGTCTGTTCATCTGTTGTGCCTGGAGAGATGGGGGAGCCCAGAAGTGGGGTGCAAAGAAGGGAGGGTTACTCAGGCACTCCCAGGAAGGGAGGGAGAGGAGCTTGACCTGGACCTCTGGTACGAGCTAAGGGGATAATAGCAAGGATGGGGATAGAGGGGCCCAGAGCAGCTGTTTCCCAGGCTGGAGCTCCCCAGGTAGTGGGCAGTGGCGGCTGGAGTAGCCTTGGAAGCAGACGGCTGGGATTCAGTCTCAGAAGAGTAGTGTGAGTCCCTTACTCCTTACTCTCTTGGCCAGGGGCCGTGACAGTGCGCTTGTTTGCATGGCTCTGATTTTTATGTAAAACTCCCTCTATCATGATGGAAATGGCTCAGGTGGGAAGTGACCTAGGTGCCTGATAGCTGGCCTCTGGTCTCCACTGAGGGGGTAAAAGGTGGGTCTCAGGTGCTGTCTCTGGGTGGGGAGTAGCCAAGGGTGGACCTGGTAGGCATCTTTCTAGAAGGCAGCCAGAGAGCTGGAGGGAGAAGGGAGGGACAAAGACCAGAGGAAAGCTGGGATCATACAGTCAAGAGGAGGCCAAGGAGACGAGGAAGGAAGCCAGGAAAGGTGGAGCCAGGCCAAGGACAGGTGTGGAAGTCAAGGGCAAGGGCAGGCCTCCAAGGCCAGCACTGCTGGGGGAAGAGTCCAGGTCTTGTGCTGCCCCAGCTCCTTTCCCGGAAATAGGGAATCTATCAACAAAGAATTTTATGCCCGGTCCCCTCCACTCCCTCCCGCAGCCCCAACACATGCACCGTATTCTCCCACTGTGGGGCCTGGCACTGAGCACTCAATGCTCGTTGGACAGAGCTGACATTGCCTGGGATTTCACGTGAGTCAGATGGCTTGGTCAGCAAGGGTTCTGGGGCAGGTCAACAGGGTCTCTGATGGATACCAAGCATAGCATCGATGTTCTTTCAGAGCCTGCCCAGTGCCCAGTGCCAGGCACATTCTCTGGTTCAATGTGCTGGCCCCATTCTCCAGACTCTGCAAACCTCCAAGTTTACATTGCTGCCCTTTCCCTTACAGATAGGATTTCCCTTCCTCCTAATGCCCAGAACCTAAGCTTGCACTCTTTTCAGAGATCATGAGAACTTCATAGAAAGAGGCTGAAGGTGACTCTCTAAGGCCAGTGGCCAGCATGGGAAATGGAGTGGGGACCCTTCATCTGGCCTAGGCATGCCAAGGCTCCATGGCAACCATGTAGCTCCCTGGTGACCAAAGAGGGATCTGGGCACCTCCCTAGGAGAGACGGAAGAGGAGGAGCTGAGGACACAGTGCTGACTCTCCTTAGGACTGAGTGACAGACGGGAGGGGTCCCTCTGCCATGGTGAGTGGGTGGAAGGGAAGGAAGGGATATGACCTGTGGCTGAGTCCTGCTCCCTTGGATATCCAGAGAAGTGGCCCCTGAAAATGATTCAGGATGAGAGAACTCTCAGGTGCCTTCCTGGGTCATCCAGAAGTTCTCTCTTCGGTCCTTCTGGATTAGATTTCCCTCAGAACACCCTAGAAGCTAGAAGTTTCTGTTTTCTTAAATGTAAATGGAAGAAGATAGTAAAGTCCTTGTTCAAACATCACCGTGGAGAGAACTTCCCTCACTGTCCTGCTGCAAACTCTGACTGCCTCCTCCACCTTCTCCATCTCTCCCCCGCTTTATCTTTCTGAACAGCACTTCCGCACTTTCTAATATATTGATTTTTGTCTGCCTCCTCCTTTTTCTCCTCCCACCTCCAATGCCAGTGCCATAGGGGTTGGGGGTGGGGCTCTTTGCCCGCCCCTGCCCTCGACTTCTGCACTTGACCCTGGCGTGGCTCTGAACTTGCTCCCTTCTTCCAGTCTCCTTGCCCTTCTCTTGACGCACAATCCCACCTAGAACGATGACAGGCACATAGAGGCACTCAATACTACTTGTCGAATGACTATGTGAAGGATATAAAGTATTTCGTAGGATACCTAGCACCTTATGATTATTGCTGCCGTTGTTCATTGCATGGGACTTGTACAGATTCCTTAGCCTCTCTGGCCCTCTGTTTCTTCCTCTGTGAAATGGAAAGACTGACCCATGAGTCATCTGTGAGTTTCCTTTGAACTCGAAAAATCTTAGTGCATCCAAATACTCAGACTCAGGAAGGTTCTTCCCGAAGCTCACCTAAGTCTCCTTTTGTGTTCTCAGCAGCAGTTATGCTGGGTTTGAAGATGCCAACTGGCCCTTTTGCAATAGTTCTTACTCTACTTCTTTTGCCTCTGAAGATCAGTGTGAGATATAGGCCTGGGACCATGAGTCATCTCAATATTTCTTGGAATAGTTTCCATTTATGTTTTATTTTAATTGACTTTGATTCATTGTTTCATAATATTTCATTGTTTTTAATAGATGCAATTCGTTACGTCCATGATTAAAGGCCATTTGATTTTAATTTATTTATTAAGAGTTGTCATAGAAATAAACAGAGTTCAGGAAAAAAAATTGCCAGGCCATGTGGCTCGATTTTGGATTTGGACATGTGGTCCTTGGAGATGACAGTTCGTATTGTCCTGCCCTGGGTAGCGCTCTGTCCCTGACCTAGGTCATACCTTGGAGGGCTCGGAAGCATCTGTTTCAGGAGCTCAGGTCAACAGGGTTACAACCATTCTCACGGGGCCTCAGCCCTTCCTCTCAGAATCCCCCCCTCTAAAAGAGGCAGTCTAAAACCCTCTTGCTGCTTCTTGAGGGCAGTTTCAGGAGTAAAGGTAGCTTCGCATTCCCATTCCGGTATTCTCTGAGTAACTGGGATGGCCTGGGTTGAGGGCTGGAGGGACAGGTCTGGCAAGTTCTGTGTTGTTTATACTGGGGATTACCTCACACATCCCAACCAGCTTCCCCGCCCCATTTGGTGGGGGCTGGCCCTCAGCCCTCCAAACCCCTTTTCCCCACATGCCTGGGAAGCCAGGGGCCAACATGGATCTTCCCCTAGACATCAGCTGAGCCTGGAAGACTCATCCCTCAGAGACCATGGAGAGGGACAGCCGCCAGGTGAGTATGTCCGCCAGCCTCGGGCAAGATCCTCCCAGTGCTGAGGAAGCAGCGCAGGAGCCGGGAGACAGGTGGGGCGGCCACCGTGGGCCTCAGCTTTGGGGAGACTGAGTGTGCTTGTTCTAGTTTGAAGCTACTTGGGATCAAGATCAGTTGGCTTCCTTTCAACATGGTTCTGGAAGGGGCTCTGGGAGGAGAAGCTAATGGGATTAGGGGTCTGGTCAGCAAGTCAGGGCTGTGTAGCTGTGTCCTGGGCTCTTGTTCTGAGGCCTGAGAGCACTCTGGCCAGGCATCTGTGCTTTTAGAGCATCAACTGTGCTTGCTGAGAATCTAAGCTGATTCAGTTTATCTTAATCTCATTTTTGTTCGTTTGAGAATCAGGAGTATTCTAATTGGGTCTTCAAGGTCACCTCGTCTTAGTTCCTCACTGGTCTCCTAAACCTTCCCAGAAAACTGTGACTTTCTTTGTGCATTTAAGATTTTCAAGGGGGGCCAGGCGCAGTGGCTCATGCCTATAATTCTAGCACTCTGGAAAGCTGAGGTGGGTGGGTTGCTTGACCTCAGGAGTTCAAGACCAGCCTGAGGAGACGAAGACCCAATCTCTACTAAAAATAGAAAAACTGAGTCAAGAGGATTGCTTGCGCCCAAGAGTTGGAGATTGCTGTGAACTATGATGCTACGGTACTCTACTCAGAGCAACAGCTTACGACTCTGTCTCAATGACAACAACAACAACAACAAAGATTTTCAAGGGAATGTTTCAACCTCCCTTGGTCACTTATTTTTAGCCTTATTGCCCTTCATGCTTGGGAAGTGTTGCCCTTCAAGCTTCCTTATGTTCAACCACAATTCCTTCTGGTACAACTCAAGTTTTCTCCCCCTCCCCCGCCTTCTCTTAGGGGTAGTAGAGAACAGCAAGTCTTTCCTCTGTGGGGAAGCCAGTCATATACACGTGAAGGCTTCCAGAGATTTTGTTCAACTTGTCTCTGCTTTCTTTTCTTCCAAGAAATCCGTCTTGTGCTCTCACTTCTTAGGTCTTCATTTCTGCTCCTTACCACCACATTCTTTGTACTTTACTGAGATGGTAGAATCTGGGACTCTGGGAAGGATGGGCCAGTACTAGTTTCGAAAGATTAGCTCATCCTGTGTTCTGGTTGATAGTTGGCTTGGGTCCATTCTGAACCCCAGATGTGTTTCTGCAAACTTTACCATTTCTCCCACCATTCTTCTAGCTTATTCTAGACTCTTCTTTCCCAGTTTTCCTCCCCTGTCTCTCTGATTCTTGTCTCCATCTCACCAAAGTCATTTGGCTCTAGGCCTCAGGGGCTCATGGGAGCCTCTGTTGAGCAGAAAGAGTGGTACTCTGGGTAGAATGGAGTCATATCTAGGGAATGGGGGAGGTGAACCCACAGTCACAGCCCTGGGGCATCCTCCTTGGGAATTTTCTGGGGGCCTAGACTAGATGGTCCCTAAAACCAAGGGTGGGAAGAGCGGAGCTATCTGAAAGGTGACCATACTGATACTGGAAGTGGATGGTGGGGTTTGTCTTTAGGTCAGAGTGATGGAGGTGACGTCTGCCTGGGAAGCTCATCTCTCCAGAGTCAGGAACCAACATAAAGGGTTGCTGGAGGGGAATAGGATGGAGAACAGAATTTTCATTGTTGATAGAAAAATGCTGACTCCCAATTTATGAATTACATGTCAAATGATATGGGAGGTGCCATGTTCATTCTAGAAGAAAGATTGTGCGAATTTATGTTAAAATAGGAAACTGAACCATTGCATCCTTATTTATGGTTCTTAAATTTAACCCCCTGTTTAAGGTGGAACCTCCAAGAGACTGAGCCTGAGATGAGGACAAGGAGGGTGATGATTGGAGATTCCTTAAGATTGATGAAATAGGAACAATCTAAGAGAAGCTGGTGATCTAAGGCCATGCCTTCTCCTTGATTGCAGAGAGATGCATCGTGGTTTTTCTACCCCCAACTCTAAAAAGTAGGGAGGAAGATGGCGGTCAATGGCTGAAGGCTGATGACACTCTTGGAGCAGCTATTGGGTCTTCAGAGGAATCTTGGAAAAGCATAGAGAAAGAAGGCTCTCAGCTTCTCATATTCAAAAGAAAGGTTGCATGTTGTGCTGGACAGAGAACTGACCACATTCCAGGTCAGCTTTGGGCAAGCCACTTAACACTGTTTTAGTTTCTTCAACTCTAAAATGGAACAACAATAGTACTGTTAAAAGGAAAACTCTAGAAAAATTAAATTTACCATTTACAATAATTGAGCAAAGAATGATTTGCTAAATGGGCAGCGAGACTCCGATACCGCTGTATGGTTAGAGAGGATTTATGAACAGAAAATACAAGTGAGAGACAGAAATAGCTGAATTAATTATAGCTCAGCCTTTGCGTTTTTTGGAACACCCTTTGAATGGTTGGCTCTCTTTGACTGACTTGGTGGTTGGTACAAGAGCAGGTGATAGTCTGTCTATATATCCAGTTGGGGTACGGTTTATTATGTGCAGAAAACCCTTTAGGCCAACCTTCAGATATGTAAACAGGTAGCTTTAGACTAAATTTAATAGTACCTACCTCAAGGAGTCTCAAAACAGTGTTTTTCACATAGTAGCGCTCATTTAGAGTGTCTGGCATAGACAGAGATCTATTTGCAGAGTGTTAGGATTTACCATCAGTATCACCACCATCACTGTCACCATCTAAGGTCTAGTCCTGGTTCCTCGAAATTTGGACAAATTTCTTCTCTCCATGCCTCAGTTTCTCCATCTACCAAAGGAGAGGGTTGGACAAATCGAACAAATTGCCATGCGAGACCCCATTCTGGTTCCATGACAGTCTCTGGAATAAGACAGAAGGGATTATAGGTGCACTGCCCGGGGTATGTGCACCTGTTCTCCACAAATAGTGGGTATTTGGAGCTTTTTAAAAAATCAGTCACATTTTTAATGCTTAGAGAAGTGCAATGTTTATTAGAAAAAGAGAAGTAGACCTAGTGATGAAGCAACATCCCTCTGTAGGGTGGATTTTCTTATACCGGCTCTTCTTAGAGTGGGGCAGGTTCCAAATCAGCCTGAGACCACAGATGTCATGGACAAGTGAGAAAGGCTGGGGCCGGCGCTGCCCAGAGTGGGCTGGGCAGGTTCCCAAGGCAGCAGACCAAGCTCGGGTCACTCTGCCATCTCCCAAGTACAGACACTCTGAGGACCCCGGCATCTGCCCTTTGCCCCTATAGGCGGGCATCCTTGCCTGAGATCTGTTTCATGTTTTCACTGGTGCCGAGCAGCCTTCCCCTGCCACAGCCTGCCCTGCCTTTCCCTGTATTGTCCCCTGAGAGTTGACAAATGTGAGTGTAAGCATGTGGGAGTGTGTGGACAGGGCTCCAGGCTGGGGTGCTGGGCGGGAAGGACGACTGATGTAACAATGGCCATTTAGCTTAAGTGTTTTGTTTTGGCAAAACAGCTTCCTCCAGGTATAGCAACAGCGGGGGTGGATGTGCCTGGCCAGGTGGGCAGGGTGCTGATGGAGTAGGCATGAGGGAAGCCACCACAGGGAACTTCGTCAGCCAAGCAGCCCTGGGTGGAGACTGGCTCCTCTACTAAGGAAGCAATCAATATCCAAGGCTGAACAGGACGTCCCCGTTATGCACCAGCCCTGAACAGTGCCACCCCCCCAGCGCTGGCAGAGGGGGAAGACACAGACAGAGAGAGAAACTGAGGCAGCACGTTCCTGGGGACCCAATGTTCCCTAAAGTACTTGATGAGTGAATAAATGAATGAATGAACCGGAAATGTTTTGATTCTGGTCTAACAGGGCTGTCCCAGGCTTTTTTGTGTGTAGAAGAGGCATCGTAAACTAGACGAAAATTACTGACCTGGGTGAATGTTAAAATGTCAAGTTCTTTATAACAGATGCCTGTTTTATTCAGACAAAATGTTATGTGGAGTCCACTGTATAAAACTGAAAAGCGGATCTTCTCTGTTTGAGGTGGAGTAAGGGCTCCGAGCCTCACCACCGTCCTCACCAGCTGGTCTCCAATGGCTCCTCCATGGAACCCCTAATACTCTGTGGAACACTGTTTGAAAACCGCTGAGTGTCCAACCCCTTCATTTTATAGATTAAGGAGCTGAGACCCAGAGAGGGATGCAACTGTCCCCAAGTTCATATGGCTGGTTCAGAGCAGAAGCAAGGCTACCCTGTGCCTCCCACACCTGCGGCAGGGGAGGCCTCACACTCTGGGTACTTCTCTGGAGCTCAGATAACTCATGAGCCTGGGGTCACTGCAGTTTACACAGTGTGTAACCTGGGGATGCTAGTGGCAGGTGTGAGGAGGCAGTAGGGGAACGTGCCTGTGTTCTTGGGAAAGTGTCTATTTGTGGGGTTTTGCTGGGGTCATGGAGAGAGCCCTGTCTAGCAGGAAGGAAAGGAAGGGAGTCATAACCTACTCCCACCCAGGCCAGGCTCATCCATGCCAGTATGGATTTGTGCCTGCCCTGCCATAGCTCAAGGGACCCTGGGTGCCCAGCAGGCAAGGAGGGCTATTTGGCCCTGCCAAGGGAGCTTCTATTCTTTCTTGGCACCCCCAGTGCTTCTGGTGGGGTTCAAGGAGGCATCTCTTCCTGCCTAGCTCAAAGTGCTGGGGCTCCAGCCATGGTCCTGCCTTGGCCCACCCCTTTGAATGTTCTCAATACTCAGTGTCACTGGGACAGAGAAGCCCACAGGGGGCCCAGTCTGGGGAAGGTCCTTTCTCATTGGAAGCTGGTAAGGGTAGGCAGTGGGAGAGGACAGTGTTGTATAAAGCATAGGGATGGGAGCCAGAAGGTCAGGGTTCTAGAACTGGCACAGCCCTCAACTGGCTGTGTGACCTTGGGCAAGTTGCATGGCCTCTCTGGGCCTTCATGCCCTACCAAGAGGATAAAGGGCTTGGACTAGAAAGTTTTCAAAGTTTCCAGACCTGATAGCCTGTAACATGCTCAGCCTGCCCCAGGTGGTAACTTTACAAAGGGATGGTCCTGGGATGAGGGGAGTGGCCAGGTCAGCTTAGACTGGACTTGAAGGGGCCTGATGCACCTGCCTTCAGGCTATGGAGATGTCATTGTTGTGCTGCTACTTCTGCTTGACCTTCTTCAGATCTAGCAGGGAAGCTCTTCATAAGGTCATTCTCACTGTAAGCCTGAGGTTCTGGATGACCCACAATACATATTTTCCAGAGTTCGGGCTGCTGCTTGTGGCTGCAGAACTGTGTCTATGCAAAGCCTGGGGCTTATTCCATGGCACAGCCACATAACCAGTAAGATGAAGCAACCCAGGAGCTGGCAGCACTTGGCACACAGAGTCTTTCTCCTGCAGGCCCACAGAAGACCCAGAAAAGGCCAAGGGCAGGACACGCTCCAGGGCTTGTTAACTAACTCCCATCCCCCACCAGGTCAGGGCCTTAGGAAACTGTAAAAATGGAGTAGAGAATCTACCCCTGTAAGCCTCGTATAGAGAACTCTGAGCTGGGAGCAAGGGGCCTTGGGTTTTAGTCCCTGTTCTGCTATGAGATGGACCGGAGCAGCTTTGGGCAAAGCACATGAATATTTGGGGCCTCTCTATTCTGGTATGTAAAGTGGGAATAATAATCTTTATATGCTCCTGTGCACAGAAATGCTTGCGGGGATTCCCAGAGCCAGGGACTGCTCTTCTCAGCTCTCTTCCTGGCCTGTGGACCCCTGCCCTGCCCACCTGCCATGCTGTGCCCTGCCGCAGGATGTCTGGAGGGACTGGAACAAGCTTTGAGTGGGGATCCCTGCGAGCTGCACAGGCACAGCCAGGTGGCAGCAGTGACAGCTTCGCATACCAACCTGTTTCATGGCATGATAAGGGCTGCCAACTGTATTATCCCAGGGGACAACCTCAGAGACCACCCTAGGGGTAAGTGGGGAAGAGAGGCAGGGCCAGAAAAGAATGATTGGTAAGGTTAGGCCAGGGAAATGGCCCAGAGTCACCCTGTGCCCCTGTTCTGCCCTGTGCACCTGCCCCTGAGCCCCTAAGAAGCCTTGGTCTGCAGACAGGTTGTGGAGAGGCTGGGGCACATCAAGGAGTTGGTCGTCTGGGTTCTATTTCTGGCAAAGGCCAGGACTAGGGAGGCCTGGGTTCTGGTCTTTTCCCTGCCCCTTGTAGCTCAGGACCTGGGGACAAGAAGTCCCCTCCCTTCCCTACTGCCCGTCTTCTTAAGGCATCTGCCCTAAGGGTGAGGTCAAGCCTCCAGTGGGAGGCTGGAATCTTGGCAATTGCCCTCCAAGAATTGAGGAAAGGAAATGAGTTAGTGCTGTGACAGGTTAGACATCAGGAAGAACTTCCAACAGGGTAGAGTGGCAGGCTGTGAAATGTCTGAAGAAGGGTAGGAAGGGTGGTCCCCGAAGAGGAGAACTCTTCTGAACGGCCTGCGGTGGTTTGGGTGGGGTGGCGGGGTGGTAGAGAGCAGTGGGCCTTACTCTGAATGTTGCTCTCCTCTGGCCTGGGGGTTGCCCTTCCTTCCTGACGTCTCTGCCTGGATATTATTCCCCTAATGGATAATTCTCAGTCAGGTCTTGGAGTCCCAGGACTCTCTCTTGCCCTAGCCTGAGAGGCAGGCCCTGCTCCTGCTGGCTCCATAGCACAGCACTCTCCCCTCTACTGAGACCAGGCTGTGTGCTCCCCAACTCCCCTGTGGGGCCTCCAGCCCTGTTTCCCATATGGCCCTTCCCAGCTGCTCCTGGCTGCACACCGTGCCTGCTCAACACCAGTTCCCTCTCTGGTCTGACTCCCTTCCCCCTGCAGCCCCAGCTTCACAGAACACCTTTCCCCACCCCACCTCCCAATCTTGCCATCTATTTTCCTCTGGGCCTCACTCCTGTGATGTCTCAGCCCTCTCTGCTTCAGCCCAGGACAATGGTGACAGGGCCATGATGGGGACAGGGGCAGGACTGCAAGTCCTGCAAGAGACAGCCTGAGCACTTGGCTGGGAAGGAGGTTGTGGACATTCTTGATATGGTGGTCAAGGCGCTCCATGCTCCTGGCAGGCCTGCTTAGAATCTAAGCCATGTCCCTTACCTGGCATGTGAATTTGGGCCTGGCCTTAGCTTCTCTGCATGTCAGTTTCAGTATCTATAAAGCAGGGCTAACAATACCCATGCAAAGAGTTGTGAGGTTGAATGGGAGCTAGAGAAATGCTAGTGGGCTGTTACCTTTGCTATGATTTGACACATAGTTATAGACTGGGCTCTTTCCCTTCTGCCTTAGGGAAGGAGGTGAGATTTGCCCCATTTATACATGCGGAAACAGGCAGTCAAGGGTTACTGCCTAAGGTAACCCAGGCAGTAAGAAGCTGCAGTCACAGTCAGACACATCCTCAAACAAACAAACAAACACCCACCATCGCAGCCAATGTTAACCAAGCCTTACTGTGTGTGTTGGGCCTTTGTATATATCCTTCACACCACAATGTGGTGACATCAGCTATGACTACAATGGTATGAAGCAAGGTGATTAGCTGGACCTTACAGATAAGGAAACTGAGAGGCAAAGGTTGACGTCACTTGCCCCCAGGGTCACTCAACTGCCTTAGAGGTGGCTGGATTTCAGCCTGGTCTCTCTGAACCCAGAGTACTTACCAACCCACCCTGACTCTGGCTTTTTCCACAAGCTCCACCCAGTCCGGACAGGACTCAGGGCCCAACCATGGGTCACATGGAAAAGTTCCACAAGACCAAGATCTGTACAGGAACCCCAGAGCCCCACCCCCAGGCCCCAGTTCTTAGGCCACGTCACAAAGGCAAAGTGAATACCCAGTACACGTGTTTCAGGGAGAAAACCGCCCCAAGAGGCTTTTCCTCTAACTCAAGGAGGCCAGTGGACTCAGATGCAAATAAATGTGGGGTAAAATCCTGACTATGTGATTCTAGGCAACCTAAGATCTGAGTCTTGGCTTGCTTATCTGTAAAATGGGCTTCTAAAAGTACCAACCTCCCAGGGATGTAGGGATGACTTTGTGAAGTCATAGGCGTGAAAGTTTATTCTAAACTCTAAGTGCCATACATATATGAGCCATGGGTATTTTATTGTATTGAAGTGGGGGAAGATTTATAGTGTGGACATGACAGGGAGTAAGACGAGGCAGGTCCCCTGCCAAAGGCCAAGGCTCAGGTGTCACTGGTGGGAATCTCAGGGCCTCACTCAGCTGGGGATTGTCCCTCTTACTAAAGGACCTTATTCTGGCCTTTGTCCAGCACTGTCTTTCTAAGATGAACTTGCACCACCTTTCGGCCCCTTCGCTCGGGCCTTGTGGCTGTTAAATTTCAGCATGGTTGGGGCTGTGTGTGCCAAGGCAAGGGAAAGGGAGTGGCCTTTGACACATAACTGCTGTGTGCCAGGCATCCGCAAGAGTCTGCTGTCTGATCTCATGGGATCCTCGGAGTTGTTGTGGGTCCTGTTTTACTGATGAAGAAAAAGGGAGGTAATAACTGGCCCAAGGTCACACTGCTACTACCTGAATAGACCCAGATCTGCCTGATTTCAAAGCCAGCGCCTCAAGCGGATACATTCTCTATTTCCACATAGCCTTGCCATCCTCCTTGCCTCCAATCCTAGTTCTGTCCTAGAAGCTGCTCGGGATTAACCTGTCTCCTTTTTGTAGAAATCAATTCTCTAGACAATGGCCACCTCAGCCCTGGGCCCACCGGTTAGCAGCAGCAGCCACCGCCCTTTCAGGTTCCTAAGTTCACCAATAGTACTCTCCTACCCAGCAGCTGGGGCCTCACCCACATCTGCCAAGAAGCCTCGGTAACTCTCTAGGGGAGCCGCTCCAGGTCCCTGACTCTGGCATGCCAAGTGAGGTCAGGAGCTCAACATTCCTCCTTCAATTCATCCCACAGCTCCCAGAAAAATGAAAAAACGATAAAACTAATCACACTGAACTCCTAGAAGAGAGAGTTAAAAATATTAAAAACAAAACATCCTACTTGGTGGGGACGATGGTGTTGACTTGGGCCCGATGTTCTAATAAGGGGGACTTTCACCTGGGCAGCTCAGCAATAATACAAAATGCCACAGAGGTGCCAGAGGTCCCAGGGGTCTAGAGGCTTCTGTGTCCTTCACACATCCCTGCAGGCTGTGTCCTCAGCATGGTGTCCCCCAGAACAGGTTCTACAGTTCTTGCTGCTCCCGGGAAGGGAAGTCGGTTCTCAGAGGAAATTATAATGACAGTTGGATGTGACCTGTAGGCCAGAGCAGTTCTCAGCTTGTCCTGCTTCTCTGGGGACAAGGGAGGGTCTGAAGAGGCAGAGATGGGGCAAGGGATGTCCGAGACCTCTGTAAAGGCAAGATGGAGGCGAGAAGGTGCCTAGTCTGATTGAGGGCAAGCTGAGGGCACTCAGACTCTTCCCCTCACCCTCCTGCGCACTGGTTCCCTCTTTCGGAGCAGCCCAAAGTCTGTCCAGGAAAGGAACAGGACTGGCATTTGTTGAGCAGCTGCCTCCCTCCTTAGAGAGTCTGCAGAACCTAGCGATTGAAAGCATGACCTCTGGGGCCCAACTTCTTGGCTCAAACCCTCACTCTGCTCCTTCCCAGCCGTGAGACCTTGGTCTAGTCACTTAACCTCTTCACCTTTGTTTGCCCCAGTGGGATACTAATGTTTCCTATGTTGTATGGTTAAGAGGGCTGAGTAAATACATGTGAAGCACTTAGAGCATGTGATGGCCTCTGTGACTACAAACTGAAGTACTAAACCTAAAGTAATAAATCACTCCACCTACGGCTGGGTGAGGTTAAGGATGTCGTCCAAGAGTGGGAGAACCATATCCCAGCTTACACACCTTCTCCCGCACCCGGCCTCTCCAGTCTCCCTGAAGTGTGTGTTCACATGTGTGTGTGCTCACATAGGTGCACAAAAATTCTGGTGCTGCCGAGAATGCTGGGGAAGAACGCAGGTCAGGGCTTTTCTTTTAGCAATGCTTTTTGCACTTTGTGGTTATGGCTTATAGTAAGAACAATATTTTATAATCTAATGTGCAAACACAAAAGAGAAAAGGCTTGGGAGGCAGGGATTGGAAGGAAGGGGGCAGAAGGGGTGGTTGCTTCCCCCCCAGGGGGCTTTGTTTCCTTGATAGGAGCTTTCAAAGGGGATGACCAGCAGCAGCCTTTTCTTTTGACCCTCCTTAGACACTTTTAGCCTGCACAGGTGCCCTCAAGCTGCAGGCAAATGGCCCACTCACCACTGTCTACCTACCTCTGCAGGTCCTGTAGGGGGAAGACTATAGGGTTGCAGGGGGACAGAAGGCTCTTGGAACTTCATTCATACTTGGAGGTGCTCCTCCTCTCAGGTGCTTCCTTGTCTAGGGGCTTTGTTCAACCCCTAGCTGTGTGCCCCCAAGCCTTTATCTCCTAGCTCAGCAGCGCCGAAGGCTGGGGTGGGTTGGCGGGCGAGCAGCCTGAAGGATGCTCTTTACTCTGCTTTCAGAATGGCTCCCCAGCAAGGACATCTCCTGCTCGGGCATCTCCGACTGAGTCATCTCCGGCTCGGGCATCTCCAGCTCGGGCATCTCCGACTGGGACATCTTCGACTCGGGCGTCTCCGGCTCGGGCATCTCCGGCTCGGGCTTCACCTTCCAGGTCATCATCCAGCAGGTCATCATCTGCCAGGTCGGCCTCCGTGACATCCTCCCCAACCAGAGTGTACCTTGTTAGAGCAACACCATTGGGGGCTGTACCTGTCCGGGCATCTGCTCCCAGGTCAGCACCAGCCACCGGGGCCACCAGGGAGAGCCCAGGTAAGGGAAATGCTACAGAGAAGGCAAGAGGAAGGGGGAAGGTGTCCATGGGAAGGGGAAATCTCAGGGGAAATAGTGGAAAATGATTCGGGGATGGATGGTTGGGGTGGGCAGTGAGGGACCTGGGGAAGTGGGAGAAGAAAGAAACTCTTATGTGAAAACTCAAGAAACCTGGGCCAAGGAGGCAGTGTGTAACTTTGCAGGCTGCATGACCCAGGTTGGAGTGCTGGCTGCAAGGGCCCTCGGTTAGAGACAGGTTTCTTCCTTGGGCGGCCTTGTGTGTCTGCCTGGGAAGCTGGAGTCAGGATCAATGGACCAACTAGTGGGTGGAGGAGGAAAGAGGGAGGTTCTGACCAGGCATGCACCTCCACCCCCAGCCTTTCAAACCATGGGTTGTGTGGTTCAGCTATCAAGAAGTCAGGGAAGTCAAGCAGACCTGGGGGACTGGCTCGGCCTTAGGGCAGCTCTTTCTGCCCATCCCAACTTGCCCTCCTCCCATCCCAGGCTTCAGGTTGTCCCCACCACCACCATATAACTATCCCTGGATGATAACTGGAGGATCACCTGAGGTTCGGGGCCCATCCACAGTCTGGCCCTCTTCAGGGCAGGTGATGTCTTCTGGCATGGTGAGCTTTGCAAGCAGACATGCCACATATGAATCCCTACCATGCCACTAACTAGCCAAATAACCCTGGCTAACTATTTCATATCCATGAGCCTCAGTTTCCTCATCTATAAAATGGGCCTAATGAGACTCAGCTCATTAAGTTGCTATGAGAATTAAGCAAGAGAACACATGCAAAGGGCCTGGCTGGCCCAGATGAAGAGCTCAGTATAAGACATCATTTGGCAGGGTGGTAGCTTATTCTGGGGTGAAGAGGTCCTAATGGGGCCCTCTTGGGCCAGCCCTGTTTCCTTCTCCCTCCTCCACTGCGTCGGACTCCTCCACAGTAGGCTCACCCTTCCTTCTCCTAGGTATCAGCCTACCCAAGTTCTCCTGGCGGGAAGGCGTGAAGCGGCTGCCCCTCATCGGGTGCGTGCTCCTCCTCATCGCCCTGGTGATGTCGCTTATCATCCTCTGTGAGTTGAAGGAGGGAGCAGGGCTGCGTTCTGGTCACTGTGGGGTGGGATGAGACCCAGGGAGAGAGGCATGCAGCAGGGACAGACCTGGGAACCTCAGGCTTCCCTGTTCACCCAGGACCACTGCTGCAAATGACCATGGACCACAGTGTGCCCTCCCCCAAGGGAGCCAGATTAGGAGTGGGGGAGTCAGAGGACCCTGGGCTTGGGCTCATCTGTGCTACTTGGGAAGTTTAGTTGACCACTCTGAGCTCAGTTTCTACACTTTCAGTTGGGATAAAATTCATTTCTTCATGCAATTTACTATGTGCCCCATAAAATCTCATTCCAAATTTCCTGGATTATACGGAATAAATGAGATAATGGTACAATACCTGGCACAAAATCTCACTCTAAAAATGCTAGCTCTTTCAGGCTGGACCCAGGGGCTCACACCTGTAATCTCAGCATTCTGGGAGGCCAAGGCAGGAGGATCACTTGAGGCCAGGAGTTTGAGACCAGCCTGAGCAAGAGCGAGACCCTGTCTCTATGAAAAATAGACAAATTAGTCAAGTGTGGTGGCTCATACCTGTAGTCCCAGTTATTCAGGAGGCTGAGGCATG
This sequence comes from Perodicticus potto, assembly GCA_963574655.1. NCBI lineage: Eukaryota > Metazoa > Chordata > Mammalia > Primates > Lorisidae > Perodicticus > Perodicticus potto. The sequence goes on from CAUYRH010078266.1 coordinate 20,150, forward strand.
AAGATTGCTTAAGCCCAGGAATTTGAGGTTGTGGTGAGCTATGATGATTTCACTGTGCTCCAGACAGGGGAAAAAAGTGAGGCCTGGTCTCAAAAACAACAACAACAGAAACCCCAAACAAACTATTTTTTTAAAAAAAACACAACATGAAAACATTGGTTGGAGGAAGTCTGTAGCCAGGTGTGGTGGCTCATGCCTGTAATCCTAGCACTCTGGGAGGTCAGGAGTTCAAGTCCAGCCTGAGCAATGAGTGAGCCTCATCTCTACTAAAAATAGAAAAAATTAGCTGGGCATGGTGTCATGCTCCTATAGTCCCAGCTACTTGAGAGGCTGAGACAGGAGGATCTCTTGAGCCCAGGAGTTTCAGGTTGCAGTGAGCTATGATAACACCATTGCACTGTAGCCTGGGTGATACAGTGAGACGCTATCTCAAAAAAAAAAAAGACTTTCAATGATATTTAGTCAATGGAATAAAGTTCAATGTTCAGGGGCTCAGGTCCCTCAATCTCCTCCCTTTTTATAGAAAAGATGCCCAGGAATGTCCCTTGGTTCTCTGCTCGGGGGTCCACACGGTGGGAAACCTTAGGAGGGAGCAGATGTGACCACGCATTCTGCTGTCCTGTCCTCAGAGAGATGACTGTCTCCTGGAGTACCACTGGGAATCATGAAGGGCAGATGCATTTGAATATGACTATGAGGAAGAGGTGACAGCTGTGCAGGCTAGGTGCAAGGGACAGCTCCTGATGGGGCCAGATAAGGACCTGGAAGATGGGAGAGCCCTAGAAGGGGCACCTGAGCAGTTGGAAGCCACAGGGAACATGGGTGGCTGGGTGGGCAAGGGCAGTGCTGGGGGGAAAATGAGGGAGGACAGCTAAGCAGAGAGGAGAGTGTACATTTGGGGACCTAAAGCCACCTGTTTGTTTTGGTAAGGCCAGGCCACACCATAGAAAACTTTTTATGCCAGGCTAAAGTATAAGGACTCTTGTTGAAGGGTGGTGACAGGCTGGGTGGGCCAGTACGTGTAGACATCTGCTGGGGGGCTGTTTAAGGAGGGGGCAGCATGCTGGAAGGGCAGGCCATAGCACCATGTAGACTGTGGCACCCGGCTCTGCCTGCTGCATGACTTTGTCAGGTTCATTAACATTTGGGCCTCAGTTTCCCCTTCTGCCTGACCAGGCTGTGGAGTCACTGTCAGGATGCACAGAAAGACCTCAGCACAGTGCCTGCCACATGCAGCCTCCCGCTGGCACCTGCTGCCCTGCCCTCCCGCCTTTCCCCACCCAGGGCACCCTGCTCCGTGAGAGAGGGGGGAACCACCCAAGGAGAAATGTGATGGCACCCATGAATGGGCTCACTGACCAGCATTGCTGCTCTCAGTGTGGTTTCACAGCATTTTCTGAAGTCTGTCTGCCGGGGCAGCCTGTAGACTTCCAGGGCCAGAGAGGTGGCTGGACTTGTGTAGGTCACAGAGCAGCTATTTGGCTGGGCAGGAATAGAGACCAGGCCTCCGGCCGCCTGCCCACCACGCTTTGCCCTGCGTGTCGACGTGCAGGTTCATGAACATTCTCAGTGAGACCGTACAGGATTGCCCTGGAGGCTCCATGTCCAAGGTGTGGGAAGAGGCCCAGGGCTTGGACAGGAGGGGCAGCCCAAGAGATTAGGGGGGATCTGAAAGGAGCAGTTGTGTCGGGTGACGGAGATCGTGGTGGGGCCCAGGGCAGGAGAGGGTGGTGGGGCTCAGGAACCTGGTGAGGACCAGAGGTGTCTCCTGGCAGGAGAGGCCACAGTTTTTGGTGTGGAAAGAGGTTGTCTTTAGGGATAGGGGAAGTCAGGAGGCTAATTTTCACACGTGGTTTGTGAAGTTGTTTTCTTTTAGACCCAGTGTGTACAATTGGGAATCAGCTACCTAAAACTCTCCATGAGAAGACAGACCAAGGCACAAGGACAGTAATGGGGGAGGAACTGAGCACGAGGGATGTCCCTTGTTTAGGGGCGAGGGAGGAAAAAGAGTCTAGGAGCTTCTGAGGCTGGAAGGCCTTTGAGAACAGACAGGTGGTGATGGCACGTGTCTGCGACCGTGAAGACACCGTTTCTCTGCTGTGACCCTCTGCGGAGCACAGAGGAGGTGGGAAGGCAGAGGGATTCTGAGAAGGGGGTGCTGGGACACTAGAGGAGATGGTTTCTCCGGCCACCTCCCCGCCAGTGTGTAAGGAAGAGAGTCCCCAAATGGTGCCCATCTCCACACCTCTCCCGCTGGCTGTCTCCTTCTCTGTCTCTGTGGCTCTCTGGGTGGCTGGCTGTTCGAGTCTTTCTGGTGCTGCCCTGCTTGCATGAGCTTTCTGGAGCACTCCAGAGCATTTCTGAGCAGCCTTTCTCTCCTTACAGATGGGGGACGAGAACCCCAGATTCCCAGAGGGATTGCAGGTCGGTGTCTCAGAACCCCCAGGGCCTTGGGCTGCTTAGAGCGTCGTCTCTCCAGGGCTGGCAGTGACCCAGCTGTCTGCTTCTTCTCTTTCAGTCTACTTCTGGCGGGGCCGCACGGGGATCAAGTACAAGGAACAGGTGGAGAGCTGTCCCAAGCATGCCGTTCGCTGTGATGGGGTGGTGGACTGCAAGCTGAAGAGTGATGAGCTAGGCTGCGGTAAGGAGGCTGGGCACAGGGAGAAAGAGTGTGTGTGTGTGTGTGTGTGTGCACGCGCGCGTGCCTGGACCTGTGATGCAAACTATGTGGTACAGTTTATACAGCAGGCAGTAGACCGGGAATCAGAAGATCTGAGGTCTAGTTATAATAAACTTGGGTTTAAAACCTGGCTTTGGGCCGGGAGCTGTGGCTTATGTCTGTAATCCTAGCACTCTGGGAGACCGAGGTGGATGGATCGCCTGACCTCAGGAGTTTGAGACTACCCTGAGCAAAAGCAAGACCCCATCTTTAAAACTAGCTGGGTGTTGTGGCGGGTGCCTATAGTCTCAGCTATTTGGGAGGCTAAGGCAAGAGGATTGCTCAAACCTAGGAATTTGAGGTTGTTGTGAGCTATCATGCCACGGCCTCTACCCACTCAAAATAAAAAATAAAGTTAAATAATATAAAATATGATTAAAAAAAATAAAACCTGGCTTTGAGTGCTATGTGACTGAGACAGGTTGTTTACCTTCTCTGGGCTTCAGTTTCCTAATTTATAAAATGAATGAATTGGACAAGATTAGTGGCTCTGAAATAAAATCGGACAACTCTTGAATATCAGATTGAGCAAAGTGGAGCAACTTTGGCTGGAGGCGAGTAAGGGGTCCAAGCCCCATCTATATGCCTCTCTTCTTTGTCCAGCAGGTGACCTTGAACTTGTCAGTTGACTTAGATAAGCACAAAGATCTCTTTGAGCTCCTGTCATTGGTGGTTCTTATATGTATTGCCTACCTACAGCCCTGCTGTGGGGGTGTGGGCACATCCCATTCATAACACCTATACATTTCCATAGGCCTTTGCCCAAGACTGTGTATGTTCGTGACTGAGCCTGTCCCATGGGCATTCAGTCACATCATAGACCTTATCCCCCTTGTTACTCTCTTATCTGGGCACAGTGTGATGGCTCCCAGAAGTGCTTGTACTTCTTCCCAGAAATGGCCCTCTGAGTCCTATTGGATAGAGAGCTCTCTGCCCTTCCCAGCCCCTTGGCTTGGTTCTTCCTTACTGAGCGTCCTGATCAGTGAGTGCTGATCATCACTAATGAGGCCAAGCTCCCAGACCATTCCCAGGCCTCAGTGAGGAGTCTCAGGACAGGAGCTTCACAGAATTTTACTCAGCACGAACCCCAAGAGCTTGAACCTTCCCAGGTGCTAAGGACATACTCTGCCTTTTTCTCGCCTTGCAGTGAGGTTTGACTGGGACAAGTCTCTGCTTAAAGTCTACTCTGGGTCCTCCCATCAGTGGCTTCCCATCTGCAGCAACAGCTGGAATGATTCCTACTCAGAGAAGACTTGCCAGCAGCTGGGCTTTGAGAGGTAAACCTCCCCCTTTCCCCAGTCCCAGGGTCCCAGCTTCAGAGCTGCCCCAAGCATGTCAGACCAGGGCTGATCCCACCAGCTCAGAACATGCTTGAGGCAGTCAAAGACCCAGGAACCCTGGGATCCTGTGAGTTTAGACCAAGCTATTTCCACAAGGCCAAAGCAATTATTGTATAACTGGAATAGATCAGACTGCTGTATTTTTCTTTGTATTAAAGCATCCTCATGTCCATTATCACCTTTAATGGTCCCAATGGTAGCCCTGTGAGGGGGATAGTTATGTGTGCAGGCCTTTTCTTCTTATATCTGGGAACTAGAAGCTCAGTCTATGCAAAGCCCTTCAGCAGACTTTGAGCTGTAGAAGTTGTGGCTTGGGCTAGAACTCGTTAAATGGGAAATGAGAAGGGGCAGGTGAGACCTGGCAAAATCATAAGGATCTTTGAGTCCAAAGATTTTAAACAAATCAGCCAATGCTAGTGGGTGGAGCAGGGAGTAGGGTGAGCAATGGCCTTCCCACTGGAAGGAGCATCTAATTTGTAGGCCAGAAAGGCATCTCCATGCTACCTCTTGATCTGTATTTTCAAGCTAAGTAGTTTGGGTGTTCACCAGTGTGTGTGAGGTTGTGGGGTGAAGAGTTAGGATTTTACTGCAGATTCTTTGTAGAAGAAGCCCCTGAAAAGCCGGGGTGGGGGGATCTAGGACTTAGAACTAGTTTTCTGCACCCATCTTTGCCTCAGTGTTCAGATCCATGAACGGGGGATCTGAGTGAGCTACATGGAAAACGATGGGCGTCTCTTGTCAATGTGTTGGCTGACCTTCTGCAAGTCTGAACCTCCCTTACTCAAAGAACATTTATTGAGCTTCTATTGTGTGCCAGAGGCTGTGTGGCTCCTGAACACGAAGGATCCCACCCTTGAAGAACCTCTGGTGTGGTCTGTGAAAGAGACTTTTTTTTTGCAGTTTTGGCGGGGGCTGGGTTTGAACCCGCCACCTCCGGCATATGGGGCCAGCACCCTACTCCTTTGAGCCACAGGCGTTGCCCATCGTGAGAGAGACTTAAACATTAGTCACAGCCCAATGTGATGTGTAATGATAAGGATGTGTGTGAAGCACTAAGGGCGCCTAATTGCCCGTGGAAGAGAGCGCAGAATGGAGGCACGGACCCTCTGAGTAGAGGAATGGCGAGTGGCAAAGCCTGGTGTCACGCAAGGGCGCTGCATTCTAGAAATGCACACAAGTCCCACACAGAGAGTGGCACACATCAGAATCACCTGCTGTGATTGTAAGACTGTGCCCCATAACCAAATCTCTGGCATTTGGACTTAGAACCTGCTTAGCAAGCATCCCAAGGCGATTCTGTGGCACACTGTGGTCTGAGATCCAGTGGGCTTGTCCACAAGTTGTCAAACTTTAATATATAAGTCAGTAACCTGGGATTCTTTAAAATGGGCGGCACCTGTGGCTCAAAGGAGTGGGTCACTGGCCCCATATACTGGAGGTGGTGGGTTCAAACCCAGCCCCAGCCAAAAACTGCAAAAAAAAAAAAAAAAAATGCAGATTCTGGTTCAGTAGGCCTGGGGTGCTGCTGCCTGGTCGCTGAATCACAGTTTGTTTCAAAGTCGCACAGGCTGGATTCGAATCTTATTTCTGACTTTAGGAAAGCCTGTGCTTTTTTTTTGTAGTTTTTGGCCAGGGCTGGGTTTGAATCCACCACCTCTAGCATATGGGGCCGGCGCCCTACTTCTTTGAGCCACAGGTGCTGCCCTGTATCACAGTTTGGATAGAAAAGGGTTAGACTGGTGTTTCTTAAACTTGAACATGCATCAGCATCACCGGAGATTTCTGGGCCCGCCCTAGGATTCAGTAAGTCTAGGGGAGAGCCCAAGAATTCACATTTCTGACAACTTTCCAGGTGATGCCAATGCCAGTCTCCACTTTGGGAACTCCTGGGAACTATTGGACTAGCACATAGGGCTGGAGGGGCTATGACATGGGTGGGCTCAGACTGTATTGGGCCTTACTGCTGCAGGGAAGGGTCAGCACCATCCAGGCCATCAGTCTGGCCTCTGTCAACAGGGCTGGAGGACGTGGGGTGGACTCTGTCCCTAGGGGGCTCATTATCTCTCTCTCTCTCTGCCCTTGCAGTGCTTACCGGACAACCGAGGTAGCCCACAAGGATTTTGCCAGCAGCTTCTCAGTTTCCGAATACAACTCCACCATCCAGGAAAGCCTCCGCAGGTGTGTCCAGAGTGCCGCGGCACCGCAGAGGCAGTCCTCATTCCCCACCCTGCCTCCTCACTAAAAGTCCTGAGCATCAGGGGCATCCCGGAGAGAATTCCCAAACCTTGGGGCTACCAGTCAGCCTGGAGTTTGGACTGAAAGCTGCTACAGGGGCTGGACCTGGGGAGGGAGAAGCATCTCTGGGGTTGGGGCCGGGGGGCAGGGCACCAGCAGGGAACTGCCAGGCACACCCAGGAAGCCTCTTCATCCTGTATCATCTTAGCCCTGCAACCCCCTTTTCCCTGCCCCATTGAGGGGGTTTTGAGGCTGCTCCACCAGCTAGCGCTATGTACCCCTCAGAGGGGAGAGCAGGCACAGTGAGTGAGGGCAGGGATGGGAACTCACTGCATCTGGTCGCCTGCTCTGTGCTAGGTGGTCTTTGCATGCTACATTAAGGAACTAAATCACAGGAGTGTCAGGCCACCTGTTTAGTTGTGGAAAGATGCTGAGACAGTGAAGTGGTCCTGGGTTCAAAGAACATGGGTCCAGCCCATGTCTTAAAAACGTGGCAGGGGTGAGTGATGAGAGTGGAGAGGTTTGCACTGAGCCACCCCTTAAGGGAGAATATCCTTCTAGGAAGAAGGACATTTCCACCTTCTTGTACAAAGGGTAGCTTTCTTGGAAATGGAACAGAAACTGAGCAGGAGTCAACCAGGAAGGCTTCCTGGAGGAGATGGCTAAAGTGTACTTTTCCCACCTTCTGTGTCTCCTCCCACAGGTCTGAATGCCCTTCCCAGAATTACGTCTCTCTTCAGTGTTCCCGTAAGATGCTTTTTTTAATGGATTGTGCCCAGTGTGGTATGAGAGCCAGGGGCAGAGGAGTGGGAGCCTCTGAGGGAGATGATTACCCTTGAAAGAGGGGGTCCAAGCCAGAAAGAGGGGCTTAGCCAGCAGGCCTGCTTCAGGGCCCGGGTCCCTGTAAAGCAGGTGCGTCCAACCAGCAGCCAGCAGGCCACATGCTTATTTTGTGAGGACTTTTTTTGTTTATCTGGGATGTCAGATATCACAAAAAGTATGCAGTATACCTTTTTTTTGCTTATCAGCTTTCGTTAGTGTTTGTGTATTTAACGTGTGGCCCAAGACAACACTCTTATTTTTCCCATGCATAGCAGAGAAAAAAAAGGTTGGACACCCTGTGCCCAGTGTAACATTTCCCCTTTTCCTGACTAGTAGGAGCTAGCCCAGCAACCTCTCTCATTTCAAGAAAGCCATTTGACTCTCCTGTTCATCATGAAAAGATGATTCATCCTATGTTTTAAACAATAGAGACCCCTATCCTTTTTGCTCGTCAATTCAGGGTCTTATTAGAATTGGTCTGCATTCCTCAGCCCCTAAAAACAGCCCTAAGGTTCATCATCATAACCCCAGTGCACAGGCCAGGACACTTAGTAAGCATTTGTCAAATTAATGAAAGAATGAATGAATGGAAAGAAAGGAACCTGCCTAGGATCAACTTCCCACTGGATGATCCCGAAAAATGAACCCACCACGCAGCAGCTCTGCTATGGCAGGAAACAGCTGTGTGTCTCAGATTCAGTGAGCAAAGCAGCACCCATGGGTGGGAGGTGCCCTTCAGGACAAAGCTGCCCCAGCCTGCCCTGGGCCCAGGAGTGCAGTGGAGGCTTCTGAGCTCAGGAAGAACCCCGGGGGAAGCAAGGTTCACAATTTGCCTCTTCCTCTTCCCGCAGACTGTGGACTGAGGGCCATAACCGGGCGGATCGTGGGAGGGGCGCTGGCCCCAGAGAGCAAGTGGCCTTGGCAAGTTAGTCTGCATTACGGCACCACCCACATTTGTGGAGGCACGCTCATCGATGCCCAGTGGGTGCTCACGGCTGCCCACTGCTTCTTCGTGTAAGTGCCAGATTGGACGGGTGACTCCATACTGCCCAGGACCAGGGGCACCAGGAAGTGCTGATTACAGGCTAAGTTCTCTGTAGAGGATGACTGTGGGGGTCAGTTCAGTCCCCATGGGCCAGACAGTGCTGGTATGGCTTAGATGGCCCCTTGAAGGTCAGGATTTGCACTTGGAATTTGGTCCTGAGAGTGTGAGTTGAGGGTCTTGTTCTCAGCTAGGCCCAAGGATAAGAAAACCCCACTGATGCCATCTGGGGAGAGAAAGGCAGGCAGGAAGAGGGACTTGGGAGCCTCACCCTGCAGGCCAGGGAGAAATAAAGAGGCTCTGGGTTGGTTGCTGCTTCCTGCAACTGGAACCCATAGAAGAGAAGCCTCCCAAATCAGAAGTGCTATCCCAGAAGTTGAGGGTCAGGGATTTTGGAGAGGACATAGTAGTCAGCTTCGGACAGGTACCAGCCAACCTTGTCCCTTTGGGGGCCCACGGCCCAGGTTGGGGGGCAGGAAAGAGCTCTGGGGCACCGGCCTCCCCAGCAGTGAGTCTGCTCTGAGTCCCTTCGTCCTGTCTACATCTCTCTTTCTGCTGAGTGTAATACTACGGGCTCGGTCCCACCTGCCTTATTTGATCCTTGATGACCTGTAGATGAGATAGTGAGGGGTAAAGGAGTCTTGCTCATCCTTTCTCTTTGTGAGCTGCAGAGCAAGAAGTTCAGAATTTGGGGGTAGTGGAGAGTTGCTGTGGACCCCAGGGTTCCCTTCAGAGGTCATTTCATCCATGCTCCTGCCTCCAAGCTCGGGCTCTGGCTACGGTTCCCTGTATGTAACAGATGCTACCAATAAACTCTGCCGGTGGGTAACTGGCCCCTGCTCTGTGGCTCTCATAGGACCCGGGAGAAGATGCTAGATGGCTGGAAGGTGTACGCAGGCACCAACAACCTGCAGCAGCTGCCTGAGGCAGCCTCCATCTCCCAGATCATCATCAACAGCAACTACACGGACGAGCAGGATGACTATGACATTGCCCTCATGCGGCTCTCCAAGCCCCTCACCCTTTCCGGTGAGTAACTCTGCATCCCCTTCCCACCTACTCCAGCACCCTCAGCAGCCCTTGGACTTGGAGCACCTGTCAACTCATCTTGGGGCCCCAGAGCTTCAGCATGGCAGAAGTCAAAGATGCTTAGAGATTATTAAACGGAACACTTTGTTTTATAATTGGGGAAATGGAGGCACAAGATTTAGAAATAAATTAGCCCCAAATGAAACATCTTACATTACAAACTGGAGATAGAGCCAGGGCTTGGATACTGGTCTTAATATAAACAGACTGCATTGTTTCACTGATAGTAACTGAGCATGTAGGGTCAAAACACGATGGAAGGCATTTTCCAGATATAATTTCATTTATTCTTCACGACTAACTCTGTGGAGCAGTGCTATTATTACCTTCGGTGCTATTATTACCTTCGTTTGACATATGAGGAAATAGAGTTTTAGAGCAGTGGTTCTCAACCTTCTTAATGCTGCAACCCTTTAATACAGTTCCTGTGGGTCGCAACCCACAGATTGAGAACCGCTGCTTTAGAGAGAGATAATTACCTGAGGCCACGAGTTAGAAGTGGCAGCTCCAGGATTGGACCCCGGTTGATCTGACTCTCCCCACTCGGCTCTAGGCTGGCAAATTGCTATACTGCCGTTGAGAATGTAAGCCGAGTATGCACTCAAACAGCGAACTGCCCCAAAGTTGTTGCTAAGGGCCAAACAAAGCTACATTAAGGAAATGCCATGGAAGTTACCAGAAAATCACTGTCAACAAGGAATGTCAAAGAAGGCATCATTCATTCATTCATTCATTCACCCATTTACTCATTTGTCTACTTACCAAATACTGTGTGTCTATTATAAGGACAGCCCTGCAGTTAATTGCAATGGCAAATACAACAAAACGGGCGGTAGAACACCAAGACACAACCAGTAGAGGCCAGTGATGAGAAGCTGGGGAAGGACAGGGAGCTATGGTGTCACAGACCGGATGACTCATCAGTCCTGGCAGGCTAGGGGAGGCTTTACCTGATAAACGGTAGCTAAGATGAGTCCGTAAAGAATTGGTGGAGATGAGTTTGGGGAGCTCAGGAGGGACCCTGAAGAATGAGGCAGCGTCCTCTGGCATAAGCACAGTCATACAGGAGGGAAAAGTAGGAGTATTGGGCTTTCCGAAAGCCTCGAGAGTTCTCCAGTTAGTCCAGCTATGCCTGTGCTCTGAGCTGGTATTTCCTGGAACGTGAGTTACGGAGGCAGTGTCTGTCGTGAGTCAGAGCAGTCAGCTCACGAGCATGCGGTGAGGAGGAGGGTCCCTGGGCGGAGCACGGTTGGGGCAGGACTGGCCCACGTTGGGCAGGACCATACCCATGCAAGACCCCGCCCACCCAGAGCCACACCATGCCCACCAGCTCTCCTCCTGCTCCTCCAGTCCACCCTGGGGACCCTGCGGCTATGAGGTGAGGGATGCCAGCTGCTCCCCACCCACTGCTCATGCATACACACAAGGGAACTGTCAGTCTGCAGGACCAGAGCAGACCACTTTGACCTTGTGAAACCACCTTCACCTTGTGAAAATCAACCAGATTTTTTTTCTTGCCCCATCCCTTCTTGGAATTACTTGGAATTCCAAAACAAATTAAATACAATAGAATCTCCATAGTTGCCCACCTCCTGAAGTTGACCTAATTTTCACAGACCATATAGGCCCACATGAACATATCAGTACGGTACGTCTAGTTCCTTATGTTGACCACCTCTGTCTGTTGACCACTCTGTTACAGCCCCTTGGGTGGTCAACTTACAGAGGTTGCTGTGTCTTGGTGTTGTATTGGTAGTTTTGTTACATTTGCCATTGCAACTGCTGGGCTGTCCGTATATTTACAGAGGTTACAGAAGTTTCGAATTCCTAAAATCCAATGAAGGCTGCTCTAATATGCACCTCATTTTCAGACTGTGGCAGCTCCTCTTCGGGCTCTAACAGGCCCCTGGGCGGACAGCAAACCCTTAATCAGAGAATCACAGCTCACATTTATGCAGTCCTGTGGTCAGAACATGTGCCCTGATTTTTGGTTTCGAAATCAGGGCAGATTTTCTTAAACTTGTTTGCAGGCCAAGCACCTTGAAGTCACAGTACTTTCTGAGAAAACTTGTGGAAAGGAGTGGAATATAGAACAATGGAACACAGAAAGGTGTGACATGTTTTTAAAATTTTATATCTCAAAAATGGACATAGAAAAGAAATCCAGTTTTGGTTAATAAGGAGTGCCGTCCCTTCATTTATTTTTTGTTTGTTTGCTTTCTAACAAACAACATATGGTGGACACTAACATTTAAGGTCCAATCTATGGGAGAAGAATTTAAAATTCATCCTTCCCCTCCTTCCTCTTCCTCCAATGCTATTCTAGGTACAAAATGCTGCACTGAATATAACAAATGATAGTGCAAATTGTGAACACGTGTCTACCGACTATTATTTTCCTCCTGCATATTGGGGTTTGGTGGTCAATGCCCTAGTCCATCTAAGAACTAGGCCTCAGAAGGAGTTTATGAAGTGATATACAGCAGTACCTTCTAAATATTTCTGAGTGCGGGACCAAGTTAGCAGGGGTTTTGAGTTCTGTAGCCGTGGGGATATGCTCTTCCTGCTTGAAGAGATTTCTTACCCTATGCTGGGTAAACATTTGGAAGGAGAACCCACCAGCAGGTGCCCGCCCCAGACCAGGCTGGACACACCACTGAGATGCCATGGCTATAACATCTGGGACTTAGCCTGCTCTGATGGAAAAGTCATGGAAGAGGCTCAGCCAGGAGAGCCAGTCTGGGTGAGGAGAGACGCTCGGCTGCCCAATATCAACTTAGCACAAAAGAACTTTTAAGGTTCATGCAGCTGTCTATAGGACAGCCGTGGAAATCAGATGACATGGAGGACTCTGTCAGCACCTGGACGGGTGGAAGGTTGAGATAAAATGATTACATTTCTTGCCTGGTCGGTCCAAGGCCCTGGAGGATTCAGAACAACTCTAGGGCAGGGAGAGGACTCCTGGAGCATTGGTGTTCCTGACCCTCCACCCATTTCACCAAAACTTCCAGTCTTGTTCCTCCACTGAGGTCTTGAGGTCTTGTTGCAGCTCACATCCACCCTGCCTGCCTCCCCATGTATGGACAGACCTTCAGCCTCAATGAGACCTGCTGGATCACAGGCTTTGGCAAGACCAAGGAGACCGATGGTGAGAGGCAGAGATGCTAGGCTGTGTGTGTGTGTGGGTATATACGTGTGTACATGCAAAGTCAAGGTGTCTGGTGTATGGACGCATGCCTGTCTAGAAGAGAGTTTGGGCATGTAGACTGATGGGCTTGGGTGTGCCTGTGTGTAGATAGATACCTGAATATGTGCCAGTGCAGTTGGTGTGTGCCAGTCAAGATCACCAGGAAAACCCCTGCACTTGAACCAGTTGGGTTCATTGCTCATTGCAATTAGGCAGAGCATACAGGCCACTGAGGATGGCGTTGAGAGCGTCTCAATAAGAGGGTGCTAGGACTCATAGGATTTGGGTGGTTTAGGGAGGGTTCAAAGATGTGGGACTTTTCTGTAGATTAGATGCTGTCAGGAAGGAAGGTCACTCTATGATTTGGATTCTTACCAGTCTGATCTAGAAAGAGAAAAGAGTCTAAGGCTGTAATGGGTAAGGAAGCAGCAGTGACTATGACTGGCTGGGAGAAGGGATATTTGGTATTTTTGTGGTTTGCATGGAGACCTTGGTGGTTCGTCTGGCCTTAAGCAGGTGAGGAAGTGGGCTTGTTGTTTTGCCTCACTTCATCCAGGTCACAGACTGCCTGGTCTGATATTGGTCCAGTAAGATCATTTACATGGTGCAGGAGGACACCGTGGCCTGGCAGGACTCGGTTCCTCAGGCCTGTTCCACGTGTCAGGGCTGCTTTGCTGTGTGATAGAGAGATGACGGCCTGGGTGCCACGTTCTTCTGATCTTGCCTCCATCCCTGACCAGCTGTGTCACTGTGGGTTCACCACTTCTTTAGCTTTAGGTCTCCCTACCGGAAATAGATTAATAAGACCTGCCTGTTTAGGACACATGGTTCTGAAAACAAACGAAGCCACGTATCTGATGCTGCTTTGAACATTGTGAAATGATGAACAGGTCATCGTATAGAACTGGGTGTGTCTCTGGTTTATGTACAGTGAATTGTGTTTTGAGTGAGGGGGTGTGCGTGTGCCCATGTGCCCTGGGTGTCCAACCACAGAGAGCTTCTCTTGGGCTGCGGCCAGGCATGGCTGTAGTCTGGGTCCTGGGTTGGGCCACTGGAAGCCACGAAGCTTTCCCTAGTCTCACTGACTTCCATCCTCTCTCTCCTCCATCCTCACCTCACTGAAGAGAAGACATCCCATTTCCTCCGGGAAGTGCAGGTCAGACTCATCGACTTCCAGAAGTGCAATGACTATTCAGTCTATGACAGTTACCTTACCCCGAGGATGATGTGTGCTGGGGACCTCCGAGGGGGGAAAGACTCCTGCCAGGTGAGGGGCCTACGAGTGGGGATTGGGCCCCAGGACCCTGGGATGGGGGAGGCTGGGAGTGGGGTTGGCACGGGGTCAGGCCTGTACTGCTGACATGCTGTCTTCCTCCAGGGAGACAGCGGGGGGCCTCTTGTCTGCGAGCAGAACAGCCGATGGTATCTGACAGGGGTCACCAGCTGGGGCACAGGCTGTGGCCAGAAAAACAAGCCCGGTGTGTACACCAAAGTGACAGAAGTCCTCCCCTGGATTTACAGCAAGATGGAGGTGAGAGCTCTGCCCTGGACCCTGCAGCAAGCGGCTGGGGACTCCCAAAGGTGGGGAGCTTAGGAGAGTTCCCAGGCTATCCCGGGGGTGTAGGCAGAGGTCCCCCCCAGCCCATCACATTCAGAGATATTCAGGACAGGGTCAGATGTTGGGGCCAACTCTAGCTACCTGTCTTTCTTTCTCTCCTTTCCTTCCCTCAGGACAGAGCTCAGGGGGTTGCCAAAAGGTAAATGGACCCAGGCCAGGTGCCAACCCCAATGCCATCCCTTCTCCCCAGTGATGGCCAAGGTGTGAGTCTGTACAGACCACTGAGGATGGTGTGTAAGAGGAGGCATCAGGAATAGGGACCTGCCCCCAACTCTGCTGCCCAGTTCAGACTCTGCCTTCCCTGGCTCTCCTGTCTTTAGCCGGAAAGCAGAGCATGTTGGGCCTGGGGAGAGCTCGGGGGGAGCAGGAAAGGCTGCTCCAGAAATCGGGTGTGGTGAGGATCTCAGAACCTCCCTCCATCCTTTCCTTCTGTTGCTCCCGTTCTCTGAGAGGCAGCGCCAGGTGACAGCTGGGCTGAACTGTTGGCGCCAAACCCTCCGCATGGGCTTCTGCGCTCCCCGCCCACCTTCATGCTGCTCTCCCGTTCTCTTCCTCAGAGTGAAGTGCGCTTCCGGAAATCCTAACGCAGCTGGCCTGCTCCTCCTCGCAGCACCGGCTGCTATGAAGGCTCCGGCCGAAGTGACTGGCCATTGGCAGCATCATCACGGCTCACTGCCACCGGGCACCTTCGTTCTCCCACCTCCGCTCTCTGCTGCCTCTGTGTGTATGTGTGTTTCTGCTGCTTTCTCAAGTTCTTCAGAAACCAGGAGAGCTGTCAACTCTTCTGGAAATCCCAGGCTAGAAGTCATCTGAAGATAAGAGTAAGGTACCGCGGATGCTCCTGCAGAGGTGCCTATAAATGGATGGAGGAGGTGAGCCCAGAGCCCAGGGAAGAGCCTGGAATTCTTGCTGCTCTGACCCTGACTTGGAGACTAGCCCCGTGTGGGCAGACATCAGCAGCCCAGGTGTTGCCACTGCTGTCCCAGGACAGATAACAGGTTTTGTTGGTGTACCAGCCTCCCAGTGCCTGGACCGTCTCAGCAGACAGCTCCTCTCAGTGGTGTTAGGAGCATCGCGCCCTCGCTGAGGCCTCCTGCTGGTGCCCGGGATGTCAAAAGTTGTGCTCTGGCTAACAATCGTGATGACTGTGGCTAGGTCTCCAAGCATTTGGTCACCAGGCTATTGAGGCAGATTTTATTATTTTATTTTATTTTATTTTATTTTTATATTCAAGAAATGGAAATAGATGTATTTTTAAAGATTCTTTAAAAATTTCAGGAGCCTTGAGCATCAATCACCCCAAGAACTCCAGGGGACTCACGGAAGTTGTGCCATTTCAGAGTCCTACAAAATGTTTCTGGCATCCAAGGACTGCCTAAAGGACTGGACAAAGTCCCCAGGACGGATGTGTCCCCAGTTGGTGCAGCATCTGGAGCTCCTTTGAGATACTCAGGGGAAGCCAATCCACATTTGGGTTGGCAGGCAAGTCCAGTGCAGTGACCCATGAACCGTTCCTGCACCTAAGGGCTCCAACCCAGGCTTGAAGAAATGGACACTGTCCCCTGCCTGGGCTCCCAGGTGCCACAGGGAAGTCCAGGTGGACAGCATCACTCATTCTCAGGGGAAGTTCTAAGCCTTTGGGGCTTCTTGTTAGCTTTCTCTACCTTTCAGTTTCTCAGTTATTCCAGAAACTTAGCATTGCAGTAAAAGCTGTCATGGAGAGAAAGCTAATCCTGTCCCCAGGTCGCAACAGCGCCCCCCCACAATAGCTCTTGGGAAGGATCCCAGTTGGCCCTGCTCCTGCCAACCATCAGAAGGGCTGGCCTTGCCCCAGCCTTTCCTCTGGGCAGCTATTTCTCCCCATGGCTTCCTCTCCTCGCCTCCTCAAGCCAGTCTAGGTCCCTTGTGGCATAGTGCCACAGAGGCAGACTATAAACAGATCAGCCCAGCCCAGCCCAGCTCAGGTAGGTGGCTCCCAGGGGAAAGACTTCCCCAGAAGAGAAGGCTGGAGTTGGCTGGAGCGCCTGGACAGGTGTGATGGGGCTAGATACATTGGGGAATGTTAGCAAGGCTGGAGAGGGGGCCAAGTCCATGTTTACAGCCGTCCGCCAGCATTGGTCTTCAGCAATAAAAGTCACGTGACCTGAAGAATTTGTCTTTGGGTATTTTACTGGTACCCTATGGAAAAAATTGAGATTTCCCATCCAGGTACCCAGACATCTTCAGTTTTGATTCTTAGTTTTGGTTCCTCATCTTTGGGCTCTGACCACTTAGTCGCACATTCATTTATTAGCCACTTGCCATTTAGCCGTATCAGTGCCTACCTTACACCAGGTACTTATACAGGCAGGTCCAGGGGATACAGGGAGCATGACAGGATGAGCATGGAACTAGGTCACGACCCCAAGTGCCGGAAGCCGTGAATGAGTATGATTACCATGCTTGGAACTTGGACAAAGCAGCCGCTAGCCACACCTAGAAACGTCAGGAAAGCCTTCCCCGAAGAGATCACATTTGAAATGCGTCTCAACACATGGTTGACAGGCAATTTTATGCAGAAACTCTCCATGTTACTGGGTAACTCATGACTCGTCAGCAATGTGCTAAAGAGGAGGTGAGCCTTCACAAAGCAGATGGGGGTAGGACAAGTCCTTATTCTCCTTCCCCTGCCAGCTCAGCAACAGGTGTTTTTCCAAGGAAGCTCCAAAGCTTAGGCAGCTGTTTCCAAGAGCATTAGATGGATGTCCCACTGGCCTCTTCGGAAAGATCTCCCCATTCTTGTTCTGCACTTACTTTCTGTGTTTAATATTAACATATTGGCCTCAGCCGTTACGATCCCACTGGGGAAGGCCCAGCACTACTACCACACGCTCACATCTCCAGCCACAGCACAGAATTCTCCAGGTCTGCCCCGTGTATCTGGCCCCTGGGATGCCTCAAGACTGTTTGCTTTAGTCATTGATATCAATGCCAGGAAAACTTCCTCCTCCCATCTTTTCCTGTTCCATCTGCACAGGACTGTATGGAGGAGCAGCAGATGTCATGTTTACAGTATTTTAAGTAGGGGTAACACCTACTGTAATAGATCTCACCATTTCTCACAATTTCAATGGCTTGACCATTGAAGTTCATTTGCAACAATGGCTTGACCTAATCGAAGTTCATTTTGCAACATCCTTATGGTTCAGCAAGGGTGCTGTGATCAGTGGGAGGCCTTCTTCCATGAGATTTTTCAGGGACTCCTGTCTCTCCATCTTGCAAGTTTGTCATCCACACTGGGCCAGAAAGGAAACATGAAGAAGGCTCAACTGCTTCTTAAATGCTGTGGCCCAGAAGTAATTTCCACTCTTATTTCATAGGTGCAAACATGTCACAAGGTACCAAGTAGATGAAACGGTACTGGGAAAGGGAGACCTTGGCTGATTCCTGTACAAGAGTGAACACTCATTTTGGAGGACAGCCAGCCATCTCTGCCCACCAGAGGAAGCTGGTTTATCTCCCCAGAAGCCAGGGACAGAGTTAGGGCTTTGGCCATTTCTGTTCTTTTCTCCTTAGAAAACAGATCTTTTTCCTTCTAAGTTTTCCTAGGACACAAATTAATTGGCAAGGGTATAGAGATATTCGGGGGGAGGGGGTCAGGGAAATAAAGGTAGAGAAAAAGAATCAGGATAGGAAAAGAAAAAAAAACAAAACATTCCTTCGGCCCAGGGCATCTACAGAGGTTACAAAAGTCAGGGATGGGGGGTGACGGGGCTTCCCAATCTGGTCTAGAATCTCCTGGGTGGTGCATGTGTATTTCAGGTGGGGAGAGGAAATTTAAGTGATGTTGCTCCTTGTTTCTGTGCCCCAGACATCTCTGGGTTATTAACTCTGGAATGACTCTTTGGCTTTGTCTACTTTGTTGACTGTCGAATTTCCATGCAATTTCCCTGGGGAAGGAGGGAAGAGCCTGAGTATGTTGGGGGTGGGTTGATGTGGCTCTTTGGAGAAGGAGCCACTTACCAACCTCCCAGGGCTCCAGCTGCCTCTGGGCTTTGGTTAGATTCCCAAGGGCCATTGTTTCCCATAACTGCTTAGCCTTTCTGTCCTGATGCAATTGGGTGGACATCGGGACAGGCATGTGGAGAGCTCCTGAAATGACAGTGATGAGGATAATGATAATAATAGCATCCGCTGAATGTTTGCCACGTGCCAGCTGCTGTGCTAAAAACCCAAAGTGCATTATCTCCTGTAAGCACGACAATCCTGTGAAGTGGGCATTGCTTTTATGCCTATTTTACAGAGGAAACAAAGACCAAGGTAGTAAACAAGCCTTTCAAATCTACATGAATACTTTTTTGGCAGAGTTGGACTTTGAGTCCAGGCTGTCTGATTTTAAAGCTGCCTCCCTCCTATTCTCTGCCAGGAGTGCCCGACTATTTTTTCCCCCATACCTTGGATGAAGAGTTGTCTTGGGCCGCGCATGGAATGAACAAACACTAATGAAAGCTGATGGGCAAAAAAAGGGTCTGTGCCTAATTTTCATGATACTTGACACCAGAGATAAGCAAAATAGTCCTCAAAAAATCCGCATGTGGCCCACAGGCTGCAGGTTGGACACCCCTTTGACAGTGCTGCTTTCCAAAGTCAGGGGGAGTTCTCCCAGCGGTGACTTCATAGGGCCCGCCATCTGGCTCTGTGTATCTTTCCAGGAGGGGCAAGCTGAGACAACTTCCCAGAGAAGGCTGAGCACACCCCTCAGAGTGTCTGATGGCCAGAGAGTTAGGACATGTGGTTTCTGGAGCCTTGGACAAGTACATCAGGAGTGAGAGAAGGCTCCTGGCCCTTCCCTCATCCCTACTCATTGATGGTTTCTGGGAGCCTCTGCCAAACCATGACAAGCTGTCTCCCCAAACACCTCCATGTCTCATTGGTGTGGGTACATGTTTCCGAGAGGCACATAACCTTCATTCTCTACCTCCTTCGCACTGTCCTGTCCTTTGGGACAGCTGCTGCCCAGCCAGGAAGTAAGCACCACACTGGCCTTGCAGTGGGTCCTTCCAGAGAACAGGGTGGACCATGCCCTGGACCCTACACAGGAGGCTTCACGAGATGAGGCCTCTGAGAAAGGTGAGGACACGGCCTGATCTTCATCCTCACTGCTCAGCTCCCTCCAGCAGGACATGGGATGGGGACATAAGAGGATGCCTTCTCTGTCCAAGCCCTAAGTCTCAAAGGAGTGTTTTTGCTTTTTATACAAGGAAGGAGCTGGGAATCTGCTTTGAATAATCCCTGCTAAATGTACTGCGCTGAGGTGGAGAGAGCGTTGGAGTTCAAAGTGAAGGACCGGAAGGAACAAATTCCAGTTCTGCCACTTAGCCACGCGATCATGGGTGACCCACCCTCTCTGTTGCTTCAGATGTAAAATGGGTGTCTCTAGCCCACATTGTTTGTGAGATTAGATGGGTTGATACATGTAAACATGCAGAGCAAGGGGATTTGTCTACTGCAACCTCTCAACAAATGTTGGAATTACAGCAAAAGGGCCACATCCTTCACCCCCAGATCCCTTCCTATTAGGGATAAAAGGAGGTTAAAGGGGCTGCAGGGAGGTGGGAGAGAATTATGGTCTTCTGGATAAGAAGTTGGAAAGGGCCGGGCGCGGTGGCTCACGCCTGTAATCCCAGCACTGTGGGAGGCTGAGGAGGGAGAATTGCTTGAGCTCAGGAGTTCGAGACTCGCCTGAGCGACAGTGAGACCCCGACTCATGAAAAAAATGGAAAAACCTGTAATCCCGAGCGCCTGTAATCCCAGCGGCTTCCGGAGGCTGAGGCAGCGGGATGCCCACAGCCCGAGTCAGAGGTTGCACTGAGTTACCACGCCCACTGCACTCTGCTCAGGGGCATAGGGTGGCACTGTGTCTCAACAAAAAAAAAAG
>CAUYRH010078268.1:0-13492 GCA_963574655.1 Perodicticus potto
TCAATTCATTGCTTAATTACTGTTTTCCTATGAATGATTATACTGTGGTTAATATGTTAGTATAGAAGTATTCCCAGATAGCTTTTTGTATGTTGGGAGGTTGGGCTTTGGGGGGGCAGAGTTAATACTTTGCATGAAATATTTTATCTTATAATAGTGAAATTGCTTTCTCTTTTGTCTTGTGATTTTTTTTTTGAGGTGAAATTTAAGTTTTTGTGTGAGTAGTATTATTCTACCTATCTTGAGTGTCTTGCTTGTACTGTATCACATCATACCTTTGTTTAATACTTAATAAACTGTTCACTGGTTTAGAAAAAAAAAGAGAGAGAGAGAGAAAATGTGGATATAATTTACCAAATGAAACTGGCTGAACTGCAGAATTGTGACTCTCTGAAAGATGCATTCAAATCAAGCAGCCTTCCTAATTTCTATGCATCTCTCCCCTCTGAGACATATCCTAATCTCAGGAACCATGCACTCAAAATGGCAACCATCTTTGGTAGCACTTATGTCGGCAAACAGACTTTTTCCAGAATGAAACATCTGAAATCCCCGACCAAATCTAGACTAACTGATGCACACTTGCATCACTTGTTACGACTTGCAGTGACAAATATGGAACCGGACATTGACCATCTCATTAGCCAAAAGCAGGCTGGCCCATAGTTCCCATTGAAATACTGGTAAGTTTTTTGATTTAACTTTATTTGTTCTTCATTTTAAATATCGTATTTGTTCCCATTTTCTTTTTTTACTTTAAAATACGATATGTGTAGTGTGCATAGGAATTTGTTCAGTTTTTTTTTTTTCAACTATAGTCTGGCCTGAGGGACACTGAACTGGCCCCCTGTTTAAAAAGTTTGAGGACCCCTGTTTTAGTATATAAAATTATAGGTGGGCAGATATGTTTACCAAGTACTTTGGATATAAGAAGTGTGCTCTAGCATCTATTTATTTATTCAAAGGAAAATTCCTTTAGTTATCATTCTTTAAATTCAGTATTTCTTCTTTTTCTTATAGTTTCTAAACTTTTCTTTAAATCCTTAATGATTCTCAGATTGAATGGAATATATTTAGCTATGGGTTTGTATTTTTTTATGCAGCTCAGTTCTTAGGGTGTATTTTGATCTGAGAATTCCTATCTTCATTCAATACAGAAAATTATCAGCTATTCTCTCTTCAAATACTGCTTCTCCACCATTCCTTCCGTTCTCTTCTTCAGGAACTCCTATTAGATGTATGTTCACCTTCTCAATCCATCCTTTATGTCTGTTTCTTCACTGCTTTGTTTTATTTTAACTTTTATTTCTCTTTGCTATGTTCTGTGTGACCACCTCTGCATTGACTTCCACAATTCCTCCAACATCTGCCTTCCACTAATTCCTTCCACTAATTGCTCCATCATCTGCCTTATGTAGAGTTTATCTCACCTCTTGTGTCTTATTCTCATAATGATATTTTTATTTCTAAGATTTATTTCTAATTTCAGAATTGATTCTTTTTTACATTCAGCTGGTGTTGTTTCTGCCTGATAGTCTTATAAAATATTGTATTCTTTTGCATAGCTATTATTTCTTCCCTAATTAGCATAAGCTTTCTGGAAATATTTATTTAAAGAGTTACTCAGGCTAAAATTAAAAGTTAATTTTATCTGAGTGTGTTAATTTTCTGATTATTGGTTTTGTTGGCTATTTTTCTAGCCTTTAGTTTCTGAATGTGATTTGAAATTTAGCTTTTGAGATTTAAGTGGGAAAATTTTTGTAATCGTTTTATCCTCACTCTCCTCCATCTCTGTGTTTTCCTGCATCTGGCCTCCTACAGCCACAGTTCATCCAGAACTTGGAATGATAAAATTAATTTGAGGTCCCTGATCTTCAATGACTTAAAGATATATCTAGACAGAGTAGATTGATTTAGTTCAGAATCTCAAGGTTCTTAGTCCCCTATCTTCCCTAGGTTTGCAGATTCTTTTAAGCCATCATCTTAGCAGCAGCAGGTAGGATTTTCTTTTTCTAGACTTCTTTCAAAAGTAGATGTTGGAGTAGAAGAAACCACAGCATTGCCTTTGGCTTCAAACAGTAATCCTACATCCAATCTCCTATCCTTCCACCAAGCATGTTTAACCCTGGTTGCAGCCAAACTCTCAGCCACCACTATTTGCTTCTCAATCTGGAACCCAGCAGATGTGGGCTTCATTTACCCCTACTTACCACCTTTCATAGCTATTCTATTGTTGGTCTTATTTTTGAGACTGGCTATGTCTTTTGGTCTTGTCTTTTATAGTTTCATATAACTGGTATATGTATGCATATAATTGTTATGAAGGTGAGTCAAAGCCTAAACTTACTTTGCAATCTCAGCCTGTGGATTCAGCTCCATGTTTATAACCTCATGTAACCTCAGCTCCTTTGTTTATAACCACAAAGTATGCAACATGAGGGCAAGGCCCCTCACTGGCTGATTCACTACTGCATCCCTCATAGGAGGTGCCCAATAAAGGTATGTTGAATAAATAAACGAATTCAAATCATTTTCCCAGAAAGACAACAAAACCTTCAGGAACTGTTTCCATTTTCTCAGTATACTACATACTCTTGGGGATAGAATCTATATCTGAGCTATCATATTGCCTAGTTTATTACCCTACAAATAGCCAATGGGCCATAAATACCTTTCAAAGGGCCAAAAGATCTCTTCTGCCGATTTTCCGTATGACAGAAGGTAGTGACACCCCAGGTACATGGAGGATTACTCTAAACATTTAAAATCATCATGTCCTGAATTTTTTTAAAACATGTTCCTTCTTTTTTATAAACTATACTTTTAAAAAATGAATGCTTCTTAATGAAAACATCCAAAAGCAGAGATGGTCGAGCATAAGCAGAATAAAAGTGGGACATGTTACCATAAGTAACAGGAAATCAGATGTAAACTCTTTTCCTGCTACCTTATAATACCAGAAACCAAAGGTAGAGTAAATGCTAAGTGATCACAATTTCTCCAGCTAAAATAACATTTTTCATACCACAGACCGAAGGACAAAAGGACAAAGGAATTGTCCTTGTTGATTAATTGCTTTTGGAAGCAGGCCCAGCATGAAGAAAGAATATAGCCTAGTGATAAAACGATGGGTCCACTCTCTGTCCCCTCTGCCCTCCTAAGAAATGATTCGCTGGTTTTCTGAGAGACAAATGCGCTTAGGTGCTTTAAACCATGATATCCATAAAGAAGAGACATTTCCATACATTTTCCAAAGGAATCCATACACTTGCAGCCCACAGTCTCTTCATTCCTGTATGTACTCAGCACCTACTGTATGCCAGGTACTCTAGTGGTTACAGAAGAATTAGAAATAGCCCATTGATGAAAACAAGTTACATTCAGACAAACCCTGCCATAAAGGTGGCATCTTATCATATTATAGGCAAATAATGGAGGAGGTGGTCTGCGGGAACAGAATGGATGCTATGACTTCATGAAGAGGCCAGAAATTCAAAAGGAGTTAAGGATGAGTAAAATTCCCCATGGGAGAGAGTTCACATCTCTGGGCCTTGGTTGCCTTGTCTGTTAAGTGAGAGATTTGGGTTAGATAAACTTGGTAAAGTTCTTTGCAGTGGAAACATTAATTGATTCTCTTCTTTCCACCCCATAACAACTCATACCCCTCATTCGGGCATTTGTCACCTAGCAAACAATCTCCACCATCTAGAAACATCAGAGACATTCTCTCCTCCTTCAAGAGATCTTCCTCCCAAAAGTGAAGGCTAAAGAGCTCCCTGAATGACTGAAAATGGGATCCCAGGAGGCCACAGAGAGAAATAAGCAGCACAGAGTGACACAGACACACACTTTCAAACACACGCAGGTCCCTCACTTGTTTCCAATTTCTGGCCCTCATATGCCTCCGTGGAAGGTGCCATCTGAAGGAAAATGGCATTCAAGATTGACAACTGATTAATATACAAGCTTGATTATATGCAAATCATCACTTTCTGTTGACTTAATTGTGATCTGATGTAACATGTATAATTAACACATGTATTTAAAATAAATGTATATTTAATTGAAATGCATATTTATAAAATGAATATTTACATTTATATGTTGTCTTTTTTTTTAATTGGGGGGTTGAATTTCTTTCCCACTGAAGTGTAGGGATAAGGGGCCTGTCATGAAATAAGACAGAAACAGCAACAAAGGAATGAGAACTTGCCTTCAATGAATGTAGTAGGGAAAGCAACAAGCTAGCAATCAGAAGGACGGAGTCTAGACCTGACCCTGATCTACCCTTGCTGAGTGACTTTCATCTGTAGGCTCTAATTTGGACATACACTGTATGGGCAGACAATTTCCAAACTACCTTTCTCACTCTACAACTCATGAGTGCACAGAACCCCCTGGCTTTCAATTTCTTCTGCCGAAATGATTAGATTCCAACCACTGATAGCCCAGAATCTCTCTGATGGTTAATATGACTACAAATTGTACTCACAAGGTTCCAGAAGAGTTCTGGAGCCGGAGGTGCCCCATCTAAGACCACAATACTTAGGGAGCATCAGTCCCGAGAGCAGACCTTTATGAACATAATAAGAGGGCATGGATAGTTCATCATCAGCCCAGGACACACAGAGCTAGTGCATTGGAAGAAAGGGAAAAGGAGAAAGTGTATGAGGCTTAAGGCCTGGCCTACCTAGAGATACTGGCTAAATGGACAAGGTCTTAGATGAGTGGCTCTAGGAAGAACCACATCCTAAAAAGGAAAATGCAATGGGCAAATGCATAACCTCTATGCACTTTGGTAGACAAAACTACATAGGAAAAAATCAACTCCACTTTCATCCCTTACATAAGCAAGTCTTTCTCATCTTTCACAAGTAAAATGACTTGTGAAATACGGTATAGCCCAACTGAATACGAAGATAGCATTTCCCTAAGAGTTGTCAGTACACCAAGGTTCTGAATACCTCTTAGCACGGTGGAATGAAAAGAGTCAAAAGAATTCAACATGCCTCTCTGTCCCTTTCTCTCAAAGCAGTGACCTTGAACCAGTTGCCTTTTTCATTCCTACCCTGACAATCCTCCTTTAACTACTTTCCTTTTTAGAGAACATAACTTTGCCATCATCAACCACATGTAAGAAACTGCCCCAGATTCAGGGTCAGCACTATACACGTGAATCAGACATGGCGCCCAAGAAGATTATAATGCAATGAGGAGATAACTAACCACAATGCAAAGAGAAAACAGTGGCCATAATGTAGTGAGGATGGTGTTCATGGGCAGAGAGAGAAAAACAAGTTAGTTTACCTGAGGAGGGGCTGTTTTAGAAACCCGGGTCTTGAAAAATAAGCAACTTTTGGATGAAGGTCCTGGGGGTCACGTGAAGATGGTGCAAGTTGCAGTTAGTTTGATCACCTTCTGGACCTCACTGTTCTACATAAGATGCAGAGCACTTCTTTCTGCTCCTGGTGCTTCTAGGAAACCAACCACACTGGGGCCACTAAGCCAGCCGCTCTTTGCACACTGTTGTCTGGAGGCATCTGATCCTTGGCCCAGTACTTCCCTTGCTGCTAAAATGCCTCACACTCATCAATTCAGCAAACAGGAGACTATTCTCCTGGCAAATGCCTACACACAGGGCAAGCTGCATTTTAGCCACTAGGCCAGGCCACAAGTGGGACAGTATCCATGTTCCAGGAAAACTGGCTTATAAATCAGAAGAACTCCAGCAGCAAATTTTGTTTATCAGTTGAAACTGGCATGTTTCTAATTGGCATGACCACCAGAAAAGAACGGCACACAAGCTCACTCACACACACACAGGCACACCTTCCACATGTGCATTTCATCTGGGTAACAGTGCCTTTTGCAAGCAGATGGGGGAGAAAGAGACTTTAAAAGATGGATTTCTATTGTTCCACCAAATAACTTAAAACCGATCGAAGCCTCAGAGGAGAAGAAAACAAAGCCAGCTCTCTGAGGCGTTCTGTCTCCCCCTTCAGAAAATCACTGGAGTCCCCGGCCACACTTAGAAAAGTATTAGGAACACTGGTTTACTTGTTTATATGCATCCCCATAGAATCCCCTACCACGTCTACATAAGCTTCAAAGGCTCCGCACCGAGACCCATCAGGATGTGGGGAGAGGGGGAGAGACACTACTCAAGTGCTGGGAGACCCAGCCCTGGCATGCAGGCTCTCAGGCATCTGGTTATCCCAACCTGACGCCGCGCCTGCAATCTCAGACTGTTTAATTAATTCTGATAATACCCCATCGCAGGTGCTGCAGGAAGTATGTTAATTTAAGATCACATCTCACCAATTCCCACAGGTTTCATTTAAACCTAATAAATGAAATAATCTCTATTGTGAGCCCCTTGCTCACCTAATTAGGCACAGGGCAATGAAGTAGTCACATTTTGGGGCACATCAGTGCCATTGGTCACCTTCAAAAGCATAACTGTGACCTGCCCAGGGGCTCCTTTCTCAGGCTTCTATCACACATAGATCAAAGCCAGACAAATACAGGCCCGGGTTACCCTTTCCCTACAAGCAACCCTTTTTTTCTTTTCCTGTCTTTTTAAATGCATCTGTAGTGCTGGATTCTTTGAGATTGCACCCTGTTTAAACTAAACTATAGTTCTAATTTCATATTGATTTACTTAATAATTATCATCAGATTTAGGCTATTTTTAACCAATGGGTTATTTCCAGCCAGTGGATTTGTTCCACATTAATGAGGCCTTCAAGGGACCTAATTCTATCTGAACCAGTATGATAGCAGCAAGATAAATACCATCACGCCTGCCCTGTCCCTCACCCCACCTTCAGAAACTAGCCCTGGGTTGTAGGGCGGGTACGAAGTGTCCTGGAATGCTCTGCCACTCCACTTCCTTCACGTCCACATGCAGATGTTACTCCAGCAGAGGCCTTTCCTGACTTTCCAAGAAAAACAGCAACCTCATTCGTACATCTGCACCAGGTCTCCCTTGGCAGTGTGAAGATGCCAGCACAGTGCCCAGCTGATCGGAACAGTATAGACCAATGGTTATTAATGCTGGCTTCTCATTTGCCCCACCTGGAAAGCTTGAACGTCAGTGTCCAGGCCCCACCCCCAAGATCCTAATCCACATAGTCTGCAGTGGGCTCCAGACCCAGGCATGTGTTAAATCTCCCCCAGATCAGAGAGGGGAACCTCTGATATAGACAGTCAAATGAGCTCAGTCAGGCTGAGGGTCCTTCAATGGGGATAATCATCTAATAGATCAATTCTTTGCATTTCACTTTGTCTTACCTAGACCCCAGTGTCAGATCCCCTTGTCCCCAGGGAAGAATTTATCTTAGTCCCCCAGTTCCTAACCTGACTTCCAGTAACATCTAGCCAACAGGTATTTTCCTTTGGCTCAGTGTCAAAACTCACTAAACTAAATAAACTGAGGCAAGATATAAAAATATATGTCCTCCAGCCCTCAGAGGTATTGTCAAGGAGGTGAAATACACAGAAGAAAAAGTTGCACTACAGACTTTCTGGGTGACTTCAGGTCTTTGAGGTGCCACAGTCTCTCAGATGTTGAGTCCTCACTGTCTCCCCATGGCCCAAACTTAAATTGTCCCTGCTCCTTCCCCTAGCAGAGCTGAAGTGAGATTTGACAGAGAACTTCAGCCTTGCTAGCAGCGGGATCCCAAACACTGGTTTTCCCTCCAGGGAGAAGATTTGCAGAGCTTCCCTCTCTACACAGGTGCTGACCTGGGCCGTGGTGTGGCCCCGTTTCCACACTGTTTACAGAAATAGCACCCAGGATGGGCCCAGCCTCAAGTTCTGGCCACAATGGCTGCTCCCATTTTCCATTTTTTGAGCTTGGCTTTGAAGAAAAGTTGAACAAATCTCCAAATCTCAGAGGGAAAACCCAGAAAACGCTGCCAGGTTTCTCTAACCCCTGCTTGAAGTAATCAAACCCCCAGCGTATGCCTGAACTCAGCCAATGCTGGTTCAGCCGCCAGCCCCAGCCTTGCTAAAAAATTCATAAACCACAGAACAGCTGGGCCACAGTTTGCTTTCAGAGCAAAGCAACCACTATGAGGTTTTCATCTGGGCACTACTGAAGAACGGAGTATTTATTCCTGACAGAGACTTGAAAGAGGAAATCTTACTGGCTGTCTACCCAGAGTCACACGAGGACAGACGATGGGGATCCCAGGCATATCCCAACAAGATGAAAGATATTATTCATTCCTAAAATGTCTTCGGAGACTCCATTAATGGAGAACTTCCAAGTGACAGATACGACCAAAAAAAAAAAAAGCCCCCTAATATCTATATACAATTGCATTAGAATGGATCAGGGGAAAGAATGCTTAATATTTAGGCCCTCCCTGAAATCACATTTCTTTGCTTTTCATAGCAAAAAAATAAGACTGGCAAGAGGAAGTGACAGAAATGGAAAGAAATCCCCCGGAAAACATATGGGACCAGTTAAATACTCCTTTTCCTTAACAGGAGAGATTTCATTAGGAAGTTGCCATATTTAGACAATTTCTAAGGAGACTTATCCTCCCATGAATTTCTATAATCATGACAAGCTTAGGAAATCATACCTGGCCATTATGCCATTAATGTTCTATAGAGAGGTAATATGTATCTTAAAAAAAAACAAAAAAAAACTCATCCTTTCTCCAAAGACTATGTCCTAAGGAAGAAGATAGAGAAAACAAACCTCTGAAATCTTGTGTCCAATCCAACGGGAAGCCCAAATCAAGATTCTCAGATTCAAAGAAACCATTTTACTGACATATTTTTCTTGGGGGTGGGGATGATTTTAGTTTTTTACAATGAAAGGTGATTTTATCCTGAGACTCCCAGCAGGGCTGATGATTTAACCCTGAAGGTGCTGATAGCCTCAGGCAGGGCCCGAGTCTAAAACCAGCATGAAGAAAGCAGAATGAAGGGATGGGCAGTTCTCAGTCCTAAGGAGCACATGAGTCCCTGGAGCCATTCCTAAAGACCACACTCTTGGGGGTGTATAAAACATGCATTTCCTTTTGCGATCAAGTCAGTTAGAGTCTCCTCTTTTCTTGTTAGGAAAGCCTTTGGAGAGAGCAATCTGATTTGGAGAGAGACTATGGAATTTTCTTAGAACTAAGTAGGCATAGCAGGCTTGTTGATTACAGATCAATAAAAATAAGAAAGTCCTTAAGGCATTTTTATTCATACTTTACAGAAGGTTGAGCAAAGATCCACTGCCCAGAGCAAAGGAAAAGAAGAATAATTACATAAAATTATGTTAATATGCTAGTCATGAAAATCATTATTATTACTGCTCATCAATTCTCAGATGTACGTTATTCTCACATTTTATAATCTCTGAAATTAGAATGTGTCACGTAATCAAAAGGATCTTACCATTTCTGGGTTTGAACTGAAGTTGAATTCTTCCAGAAGGAATTTGCATTTCTTTCTGCCAGTCAGAATTAGCTGAGCCCACTTGAAATTAGTATCTCCACTTGGGGATTGTTGGACCCCACCAAGGGTGTACATTCAGACCTTATAGCTGTGTCAGTAAGGATAGGTTGACTATCCCTCATCCAAAATGCTTGGGACCAGGAGTGTTTCAGATTTAGGATTTTTGTGGACTTGGGAACCTTTGCACATACATAATGAGTTATGTTTGCCATGAAACCCAAGTCTAAACACAAAAGTCATTTATGTTTTATATACAACTTATTCGTATAGCCTGAAGGCCCAAGGTTGAGACATGGAAGTTTCCTTGCTGGCCCTTCTAGAGAAGCTTCCTTTACTCTTTGCTTGAGTGTGTAACTCTTTGGTATCCTGCCTTTATGTGAGGGTCTCTTGCTAGACTTGCCACCTTGGACATTTTTTTCTTTATGCAAGGAGTACATAAAACAACAATGTTTAATTTTTTTAATTTTTTGGTATGTGAACTTGGATGAAAAATGCTACTGCTTTTAATATTAGAATTGGTTTTGGAAAGTGATGGTGGTTAGGAAGTTGCAGAGGGAGAATCCCTCTGAATTACCTTCTTGGTGCTACCACTGGTTGTCTTTCTTTCACTGGGAAGCAGATAGCCTGGACTCACAGAGACTGTCCTATAAACGTCTTTCTAAACCTCACTGAAGACCAGGAACAAAGCAGTTGTTCCATAAATGTTTAGTTTCTGAATTAACTAGATTAGAACGACTGATAAGGACTTGATAAACTTCAATGTAACCAAAGGAGCAGAGGAAAAATGTACCAGGGCTGAAAGGCTTCTAAGCATGAGCCCCAGACGTGGTCCCTGTTGAGAGGGGCTCTTCTTTCAGAAATGCCCAATTAAATATCCTTCATATTGTGTCTCAACCACTGGAGACACAAGTACTCGCATGTCAAAGGCACTTGATGTTGCAATTAAAATGGTTTTCATCCATTTCATTCAAACTCTACTGGGTACTTGGGCAGTCTTCCAACTGCCCACCTTGCTAACAATGGTTCAAGTACCAAATGAGTATTTATTTTCATTCGATTGAGCTTCCAGAAATGCCACAAAATTACTCTCCAGCATTACAGAAAATGATTCCAGAGAAGGTTGAACAAGATGTAACCTTTCACCCTCTAACTCTATTACTGCTGGGGTGAAACCTTTGTTAAATCCAGATTTATAACCCTTCTCAGTTCACATTGCCTCGTGTTTCTGCAATCACGGAGCCTGCATTTGTTGCCAGAGAGAAACATTTGCTCAGTGAATTCCCTTGGTCTTTATCTGCCTTCTCTTGAGGATTGTTAGAAAATAGAGCATTGACTCCGGGTCTCTTTCTTTCTGTCTTTCCCCTCAGAGCCTCTTGCCATATAACAAGATTGTTAAAGACAAATTGCTAACCATCCCTCTTACACACACACCTCATTAAATTGGTTGCACAATTTTCTTCCTTTCTCTAGGGTTGCTGTAGGAATATAACCATTTTTAATAACTGCCACTGTTGAGTGTAACTGCTGGGCTAAGGTGAGAGTGTACGTACATGCTTTGTTTTGCAAAAGGCTTTCTTTCAGGTACAAGTAATTTAGTTCTGTTTCCTTTGATGAATGGCTGGCATGCTAGGAGACTTTAGGTCACCCAGGGTTTGTGTTGGTTTCTAACAAATTCCGAATTCTGCTGAAATGCTGGGAACTACACAAGAGGCTTCTGAATGGGCACACCTTGAAGGTGGTCGGTCATCACCCTCCTCACGTCAGCGAACTGCAAAGCTAATGTAAGAGTCCAAGAGTAAGGCTCTCTTGCCACCTCGGCTCCCCCCAGGGGCACTTTCTCATGCGTCGGGAGGCCTAGAGTGAGGCTTATTCTACTGCTCTCCCATACTTTGGCCTTTGAGCCTCAGTTTCCCTGTTTATGAAATGGGAATAAAATCATCTTCTGATCTAACAGGGATCCTAAAACCATCCCAAACAATCGTCTGTGGGAAAGCACTTTGGCAGGCGTGAAGCAGCAAACACGTGGAAGATGCGAATATTGGCACATTAATAAGCTCTGACACAATTTGGCAAACACTTCTCTGCGCCACTTGAAGGGGCTCACGCAGAATCAGACACAAAAAGAACAGGAAAAGAAGGAGTGTCAGTAGCCATGTGTTCGCTGGAATTCCTGGGGGCTCAAGAACCCAGTTCTGAACATCACAGCCCATAATGTGTAGAGCTCTCTGAGGAGCTCAGAGCCTAGTAAATGTATCAGGTCATCAACAGAGCAACTTGCCAGCAACTCCATGGAACCCAAAACAGTACCTGCGGTTTATGAGAGGGAATAATCACAGAATCCAAACGAGGTTGGTGTAGGAACTCCGGCTGGTGAGCACAGCAGTATGAAAACAAGGAGGGAGGACAGCCTCTTGGTGCTCAGCTCAGCAGCCGAGCCCTCGCCATGTCTGGCCTTACCCCAGCCAGTGCAGAGACCTCAGACATCCATCTCCGCTCTTCCTGGGCCTGAGCCAGGGCCTCCATGTTGGACAGCATTTTGGGACCCCTGCCCAACTAATCAGTGTGGCCAGAGTGGGTCTTGCTGCCCTGCAGCCCCAGACACTCACGTACTCACCCCACAGTAGCCCCCACACTCTCTCATCACAGTTGTCCTCAGGAAGATTGTTACTGAAGCCACACATGGGCCTAAGCCTAACAACGGCCTGGAGCTAGTTATTCCCCTTGTTTGTAGGCCTGCCTTGTTCCCAGTCCACCACCTCTGTCCTCACCAGCCGCAGTAAGGTGGCTTTGTCTCCCACCACCCCAGTCCAGGTGTGAAGAACCCACAACCACTCTTGGGGGCAGTGTGGTTCCCTGGGCAACGGTGTCACAGGGGTGCACTGCTCTGAGAGTCACAAAGCCCACGTTTTAGCCTCCACTACATAGACTTTATTTCCTTCACTTGAAAAAGTAGAGTAACAGTTCCCACCAATAGAGTTATCCTCAGAATTGAGTATGTCTGAAAACACTAGGTAAAAGACAAGATGCCATATAACTTAGAGTGTTTTTCTAGTTTCCAAAAATAATATAGACAAAGAATTTACATTATTGGAATGTAGGCTCTCAATGGGGATTTGTTAAATGAATGTGCAAATGAATGAAACTTACATTTCAATGTTTTCTTAAATAAAAGCTATAAACCAAATGAAAATATGTATTAATCATAGAGAGCTCTGTATAAGGATCCTAATAGTGACTTAAATTTTTTTTTCCTGTGGATTTGGTTTTAATGTCTGTATACTATTTATTTATTATTTCAAAATATTACAGAGGTACAAGTGTTTGGTTACATATACTGATATTGTTATGCTTGAGTCAGGGTGTTAAGTGTGTCCATCAACCCTAGATGGTGCCCACTGTCACTGTTAGGTAGGGTTTCATCCAGCCACTCCTCCCTTCTTCCCCTTCCCCCCTGCTTGATTTCCACTGAGTTTTACTTCCCTCTGTGCACATGTGTGCTCATTCATTAATTACAATTGAATAGTGAGTAGTGTTTGTTTTTCAATTCTTTAGATACTTCACTTAAGATAAGGATCTCCAGTTTCATTAGAATTTTTGCAAAAGGCCTTAATTAATCCTTCTTTGTGGTTGTGTAGTATTTCATGCTATATACATAACACATTCTGTTAATCCACTCACAAATTGACAGGCATCTGGGTCGAGTCCACTTCTTTGCAGTTGTGAATTGTGCTGCAATAAACATTTGTATGCAACTGTCTTTTTGATAAAATGACTTTTTTTCTCTTGGGGAAATACCCAGTAATCGGATTTGGATCAAATGGTAGGTTTACTTCCAGTTCTCTGAGGAATCTCCATACTGTTTTCCATGAAGGTTGTACTAATCTGAAGCCCCAAGTGACCTAATTTTTTTTTAACAAGTGGACAGTTTATTAAGAATTAAACAAAGGTATGATGTGATACAGTACAAGCAAGACACTCAAGATAGGTATAATAGTACTACTTACACAAAAACTTAAATTTCACCTCAAAAAAA
>CAUYRH010078269.1:0-12941 GCA_963574655.1 Perodicticus potto
TGGGCCCGCCAAACAATAACGGCTGCAACCAAAAAATGACCCGGCGTTGTGGCGGGCGCCTGTAGTCCCAGCTACTTGGGAGGCAGAGGCAAGAGACTCGCTTGAGCCCAGGAATTGGAGGTTGCTGTGAGCTGTGATGCCGCGGTACTCTACCCAGGGTGACAGCTGGAGGCTCTATCTCAAAAAAAAAAAAACAAAAAAAAAAACTAGGTTACAATGTTTCCATACCGCTTATCTAAGTTCTAAGACTCAATCAACTCAACTGCTCAGCAACTGAGGGATGTGTGTAGACGTATTTATTTATTTATACCCTGCTTTATTACAGTGGTGAACTCTGAAACACTCAGTGAAACACTACACTGCCATTAAAAATATTGTTTACAAAGAGTTTGTAGCATGGAAAATATCTTCTGTGTAAAGGGGAGAAAAGTGCACAGTCGAAATGAGTCATACGCATCACACTGTCTGAAAGCAAGCAAACATTCTCACAGGGAAAGGCTGGCAGGGAGGAGACATAAACACAGTAGCTGGTGGTTCTCTCTTCCCTTTATCCTCTTCTTATGTTCCAATTTTTGAAAAATGTACACACATCACTTATAAAGTGGGAAACATACACTTTACTTTTCAAAATGGCCTTGAGGGAGTGGGCAGAGGCTGCTCTGGGCTCAGGCTCCACTGCTCCCGCAGCTGCCTCACCCCACTGCCCAGAGATGCCCTCTGGGGCTGGGCCAGGTAAAACTGTGGCTCTGGCTGTCCCCACCTCAAACCACAGGGCACCCAGCAAGGGAGCAATCAAGTAGCTGTGCCTGTTCCAGACTGGGCCACAGTGCCCCACAGGTGGGCGGAACCTTCCCCAGGGCACTTGGAGGGTTAGCCCTGCCCTTCAGGAATTCCCAGAAAGGACTCAACAGGGAAATTTCCCAGACAGGCCCACAGACAGACACCTCAGACAGCTCTCACCGCTAAGCACAGAGGTTTGCCTGGGGGTGGGTACTGAGATCCAACACAGGCACACGACTTGGGGTGAGAGGTACCCCAAAGCAAAATTGAGACCAGACCCTGGTGGCAGACTGTGGGGTAAGATAGGGAGAGAAAGGGAAGGGCGCTCCAAAGTTGGTCTGCAGATCCAGACTCCCAGCCTGGAAGTCTCTTCTGTTGTCTGTCTGGATGGCACAGCGCCTCCAATTCTCTTGCTCCACTGGGCCTAGCAGCTGTTCCTGGATCGCAAGGCTCCAGGAGGGCAAGGGTGAAAGGTGAGCAGCTGCTGGGCTGCCATCCAGTTGTCTACAACGCTCAGCAGAATTGTGGTGGGAGTTTGCCTGTTTCCTCCACCGGTCTGAGGACTCCCCGAGGAGTGGGATTTTATTTTTTCATTTTTATTTTTTTGAGACAGAGCCTCAAGCTGTCACCCTGGATAGAGTACCGCGGCATCACAGCTCACAGCAACCTCCAATTCCTGGGCTCAAGTGAGTCTCCTGCCTCGGCCTCCCAAGTAGCTGGGACTACAGGCACCTGCCACAATGCCCGGCCATTTTTTGGTTGCAGCCGTCATTGTTGTTTGGTGGGCCCAGGCTGGATTCGAACCTGCCAGTTCAGGTGTACGTGGCTGGTGCCTTAGCCCGTTGAGCCACAGGCGCCGAGCCTGTAACCTAGTTTTTTGTACCCTCACCTTATTCTGAAACTTAAAAAAAAAAAAAAAAAAAATGGGCGATGCCTGTGGCTCAGTGAGTAGGGAACCGGCCCCATATACCAAGGGTGGTGGGTTCAAACCCAGCCCTGGCCAAACTGCAACAAAATAATAGCCGGGCGTTGTGGCAGGTGCCTGTAGTCCCAGTTACTCCGGAGGCTGAGACAAGAGAATGGGGGTTGCTCTGAGCCATGAAGCCATGGCACTCTACTAAGGGCAACAAAGTGAGACTCTGTCTCAAAAAAACCCCCAAATAATTCAAGTTACTACAACTCCCATCCCCCAGAAAGAACCCTGCAATTGACTTTCATTTAACAGGTATTTATGTTACATATACTCTTGACTGGCCCTGGATTGAACTGGGGACTTAGTGGTGAACAATAGGCAAGGGCCCTGTACTCACAGAGTTTACACTGGGCATATGCTTTTCTAGATTTTTTTTTTTTTTTTTTTGTAGAGATAGAGTCTCACTTTATCGCCCTCAGTAGAGTGCCGTGGTGTCACACAGCTCGTAGCAACCTCCAACTCCTGGGCTTAGGTGATTCTCTTGCCTCAGCCTCCTGAGTAGCTGGGACTACAGGCGCCTGCCACAACGCCCAGCTACTGGCTATTTTTCTGTTTTGCAGTTCAGCTGAGGCTGAGTTTGAATCCGCCACCTTTGGTATATGGGGCTGGTGCCCTACTTGATGAGCCACATGTAGATTTTCTAGATTTTGCAGCATTTCACAGATGTACAAAAAAAGGTTTTTGTTAAATGTCAAAAGGTGGAAAGGTGCTGCAGAGAACCAGGCAGAGTAGAATTCATAGCAGAGATTTCTTAAGAGCATCTTCAAGCAGATGGGCTGCCACTGAAAATGGACAATGGCGACAGCACCAAGTTAGGGCAAGGGATGTCTTTTATAGCAATTCAGGGTGTGGTGCAGGTGTAGCACAGGAGGTGGCCAGTGTGTCAGTCATAGCTCAGCAGCTCCAGGTGTGGTGCAAGAGATCCACAGGTCACCTGCTGGAGGCCTTGTAAAAGGTGGGAAGGTTATCTGCTGGAAATCTGCTGTAACCTGGAAGGACTGTTTTAACAGAACCAGAAAATCAAGGAGAATTCTATTCTCTGCTTAATCAATGTCCAGACTCACCAGAGCGAGAGAAAGACTAACATTTTTGATATTGCCATACCTAGTACAGTTCTCTTACTGAAGGCCAAGATGATTGCAGCCTAATGGATCTGTCCCTCCCTATATCCCACTCAGGAGGGGGCCAAACTCTGTGGAAGAAGGTGGAATTCTCCCCATGGAATCCAGTGTAGGGAAGAGGGAATTGGGCAGGATGGGAAGTGGAAGGGAGGTGGGAGGGCAGGAGGTGTGGAGGACAGCCCTGAGGTTTCTGCACAGAAAGCACCAGAGGATGGTTTTTATCTTGCTGCCTTTTCCACCAGAAGTTTCCTAATCACTTGAGTCAAACACTGTTCTGGGAGGCACTAGAATACATTCTTGCCCTAAAGGAATCTAGTCTACTGGGGAATGTATAATTAGAATATACGATAAGAATTATAATAGAGGCCTAACAAGCTATGGGCCCACAGAAGAAGGAATGTTTATTTGGGGTGTGGAGAGCTTCACAGAGGAGGGGATACTTGAAATAGGTTTTGGAGTTCTAGTGGGAGTGACCGGGGCTTGAAATGTAGAGTGATGAAGGAAGGGGAAGCAGAGGGCTGAGCTGGATGAGGGCTGGGAAGTGGGCACAAAGCAAGGAGGGCTGTGGGCTGGCTTGGTGGGCAGTAGTGCTCTTTATGGATAGCAGATATGGGGAGAGGAGTAGACCTAGGAAGGGTGAATGAGACTTTAGATAGTGCATCAATTAGGAGTGATTTTGGCAGCAAACAGATTAGCTACTAAAGATTCAAATAAAGGGCTTATCCCCCCCACCAATTGTGAGCAGTCTAGAAGTGGCACAGGAGCTGAACAGTGTTGCCAAAGTTCCACTGCTCCCCACCCCTCTGCTCTGCTGTCCTCAAGACCCTGGTTACAGATGACTGCCTCAGCAACAGAGCTATTGTGCATGCAAGCCAGAGGTGCCACAGATGCCACAGAATGGAGAGTGGGGGCACAAGGGCCTGTCCTCCCAAGGCTCTCTTTTTATCTGGTAAGAAAATCTTTCCTAGGGCGGCGCCTGTGGCTCAAAGGAGTAGGGAGTAGGGCGCTGGCCCCATATGCTGGAGGTGGCAGGTTCAAACCCAGCCCTGGCCAAAAACTGCAAAAAAAAAAAAGTTAAAAAAGAATTATTTAGAAAATCTTTTCTAGGCTTGGCGCCTGTAGCTCAAGCAGCTAAGGTGCTAGCACCATACACTAGAGCTGGCGGATTCAAATCCAGCCCGGGCCTGCCAAACAACAATGACAATGACAACCAAAAAAAAAAAGCCGAGTGTTGTGGGTGCCTGTGGTCCCAGCTACTTGGGAGGCTGAGGCAAGAGAATCACTTAAGCCCAGGAGTTGGAGGTTGCTGAGGGCTATGATGCCATGGCATTCTACCCAGGGCGACAGCTTGAGGCTTTGTCTCAAAAAAAGAAAAAAAGAAAATCTTTTCTAGCAGCTTCGCAGACAACTTACACTCAACAAACAGAGCCCTCTCACATGCTCACTGCTCCACCCAAGTCTGCACAGGAGACGGGAATGCTCTGACTGGGGCTGAGGCTGGGACAGGGGCCTATACCTTCCCCCAAACCCATGGATCTACTCTGCTCCCCACAGGCATTAGAGTTCTGTTACCCTGGAAGCAGGAGTGCATGGCTTTGGGGTGAACAGTGAGCAGTGTGTGCTGCAGACATGTCGCACTGGAGAGACAGGTGGGACTTCCGGGTGGAAGTGTCCAAGGGGTGATAGAAGATGAGGTTCTATCTCGAGTTCACACATGCACACACACACGCACATGTGCACACACATAAATACAAGATATGTGTGCATACATGTACACACAGGTGCAGGTGCACATATACATGAACACATACGCAGAACAATCATCACGCTGGGATCTCATACTGAGTCTTCAGGTTCATGGGAAGGGCTTCCCCTAGACCACAACGCTTTAGGCAAGGGAACAGCAAAGTGGACATAGGCCCTGTAATTTTGGCTGGGAAAAGCCCCTCCTGCCTGCCGTCCCAGCTTCAAGGGACGAGCTGAGCTGAGGAGTCCCTCTCAGCATGGCTGATAAACCTCTCCTCTACCCTGGCGATAGTCTTTCACTACAGCACAGTAAACAGCAGGACTTAGATATTTATGTTTCAGAAATGGTACTTTTGTATAACTTTTTTTCTTATCACAGAAGAGATACCTGATCAGTGCAGAAAACGTAGAGAAACACAAATGAAGAAAAACAATCAACCCATAGAATTTAAGTCCAGGAGAAAACACCCTTCTTGATTCTTTTCCCATGGCTCTGAGATTTTTTTATGGTAAATGTCTTCGAGAGGTTACAGTTTAATGCCCACATTACAGCCAGCTTGGAATCCCTTACATTTGTGTAACATTTTATGACCAGGCAATGTTTTCAGGTGAACATTTTATCACGATCTATTTCGTATTTATAGACTCCTACACACTGTGAGGCAGGCAAAGGCAGGAATTTCATCCCTACCGACCAGGTGACAAAACCAAAGCTCAGAAGGGTGACAGTGTTCAGACTCAGGCAGTACCCTTGGTGGGGCTTCGGTCTACACTATGTTATTCCTTCCACATCCCAGTGCCTAACTGTCCTGGAAGTAAAGGCAAGGCCTTGGCACAATGTGCTGGTTTGCTGTGAACAATGAAGGGAGGAGAGAAGGGACAGGAAGGAAGTGGAGAGGGGGCAAGTGCTTCCAGAACCACCACCCAGTAGGTGGGAGGAAGATGAAGAGGGTGGTGCGAAGTCCCAGAGGGAACCCAGGGGATCAGTGGGGCAGGCCCTGAGATACAATCCCCAGGGCCCAGCGACCCGCAACCCGCCTGTGCCTGCGGGTGGGGATGTTCAGATACTGCTAATTTGTCTGTTTGTACAGCAGGTGGCTGGCTGGGTGCTCCAGGGGAGGCCAGATGGGGCACCCTGAAAATAGTGAGACGGTGCAGAGAAATCTCAGTTTGGAACCCGGATATGGAAACTTGGGAAAATTACTTGACCTCTCTAGGCCTTAGTTTTTTCCCCAATCTACAATAGGGCGTCAGGACTACCTTCTTTGTGGGATTATTATAGAGATCAAACGAGATAACAGATGTGAGGGCCTGGTGGTGAGGGCACTTGTGAGCACTGTGAGTAAAGTTTCTCTCCACACGGTCAGGGCTCCCTGGGCCTGGGCCGACTGGAGGTAAATGTGCTGATATTGGAGGTGAGGAGCGGAAAGGGGGAGAAGGAGCCCCAGGATACTAACATTTTCTGTACCACATAGTGTGCCCTAGGTACAAGGCAGCCAAGAGCGCTGAGGTCCACAGACGGCAGAGAGATGGGTGGAGGAAATGGCTTTTGAGGCTTCCCAGTGGGGGCTGTGGGCAAGGGCATTGCATATCCAAAGGAATGCATACTGCCCTGCACTTACCGGGGAGGGGAAGGAGGTGGGACGGCCTGTCCCACAGAGGCCATTCGTCCTTCCTCCTGTTCCTCACTCCTGCCCTCTCCGTGTCCTTCACCCTCTCTTGCTCGCCTCTTCCTCACGGCATCGTCAAACCCATCAAGTGTGTGCCAGGTGCCTTGAGTCCTGGGGACCCTGAGCCAGGTCTTACAGAGAAGCAGAATTGACCAGGTGGTGAGTGAAAGGCACAGAAAGCATGAAGGGAGACAGCTGTGGGGGCAGGGCAGGGCCAGCCCCAGAGGGGGCTGGCGGTAAATGCCCCCGGGGAGGCTCGCTGTACTGTGGGGCTCAGAAACAAGAACTCTTCTCAGGGCAGAAACCACCATGGCTGGGGATTCCTGGGGGAGTCCTTTGGAGACTGGGCTTACAGAGAGATTGGTTTTAAGTGGGCTGAGGGTATACCAGATTGGGCTGGAGAAGGGTCCTAGGGCCAATCCAGGGGGCCTCAGAAACACACACTGAAGGGGTTATATTTATCTGCAGAACCCTCGGCCCTGGGAAGGCAGAGAGAGAGAGTGGATAATACACAAGGTGCCCTGGAAATAGTAACAGCATTAGCTCACATTTATAGAACACATTCTCTGTTCTGAGTTCATTTGAAGCACTTTACATACATTAATGCACTTAATCTTCACAATCACCATAAGAAACAGGTAGAATTATAATCCTTATTTTATAGGAAAGCAAACTGAAGCACAGAAGCAGATAATGTCCCTGAGGTCACACAGCTAGTAATGATGAAGCCAGAATTTGAAACAAGGCAATACGGCTTGAGAGAGCTTTTTTTTTTTTTTTTTGGTAGAGACAGGGTTTCACTTTATCACCCTCCTCAGTAGAGTGCCGTGGCATCACACAGCCCACAGCAACCTCCAACTCCTGGGCTCAAGCCATTCTCCTGCCTCTGCCTTCCAAGTAGCTGGGATTACAGGCACCTGCTACAATGCCTGGCTATTTTTTGGTTGCAGCCATCATTGTTGTTTGGTGGGCCCAGGCTGGATTTGAACCCGCCAGGTCAGGTGCATGTGGCTGGCGCCTTAGCAGCTTGAGTCACAGGTGCCAAGCCAAGAGAGCTGTTTTAACCACTGCACCAAACTGTCTAGCTACCCCTCCAAGGGACAAGGAGTGCTAATCTGGGGTGTAGACCACGGGGTGAGGGAGGGCTTTAAGACTGTTCTGGAAATTATCTTTATGGGGGGCCGCAGCTGTTTGGTTGTGGGGAGAGGATGGAGTTGTCTGTTTGAAGTGAGGAGCCCTGGTGAGAGGCAGAAGCCCTAATGAGAGGGAAACCTAAAGGGAAAATACTTGATCTCCAGCCTTTCCTGCCAGAGCTCAGGCAACCAGATGCTTCTACCTAAGACTCCTAATGCTACCAGCCTCTCCTGGCTAACATCTGCTGGTTGCCTGCCCAGCTGTCATTTCCCCTTCTGGGGACAGAAGTCAATTTTTTTTTTTAGACAGAGTCTCAAGGCATTGCCTGTGGTTGAGTGCCATGGTGTCACAGCTCACAGCCACCTAAAACTCTTGGGCTCAAGCGATTCTCTTGCCTCAGCCTCCCAAGTAGCTGGGACTACAGGCACCTGCTATAACTCCCAGCTATTTTTGAAAACCAGGTCTCACTCTTGCTCAGGCTGGTCTCAATCTCCTGAGCTGAGACAATCTACCTGCCTCAGCCTTCCAGAGTGCTGGGATGAGCAGCACTCACAGGTATGAGCCACCTTACCCAGCCTCAGAAGCCCAATTTTGGACAATAATTGTCCTCCTTGGGCTTTTGCTGAGTGAGTAGAGGTGTCCTCTTTCTTCTGGGGTAACTAAAGTTATGGGATGTGAGCCAGAAGCCTATATTTTGTACCCTGACAAATACACCTAGACCCCTTGCCCTTTCACAACACCTGCTTGGCCCTGCAGGCCTTGTGTGTGCATGGCCTTCTCTGTCCTCACGAAGGGCAATTCCAGACACTAATCTTGTGCTCTATTTCCACCCTTCTAACTCAAAGCATTGTTCCCAGGCCTAGGCCTTAATTTGCAATTTCTTCTCAATCCTTTCTTCAGGAATTCCCAAGCACTTTAAATAGAATGGAAAATGAAGTAGAACTTCTTGTCCTTCCCCCTAAACACAGGTCTGCCCCTACTTTCCTTGGCTCTGTTTATGGTTTGAATGGGACACCCCATCTCCAAGGCCCAGTAGTGAGCAAGTGTCCTGAGCCTGGACACTCCTAGCACAGCAACTCCAGGCCATAGGGACTGGTTTAGGGAAGGTTATATAGTCCAAGACTGAGGATAAGGGGTGCCACCGAGAATAATTGGGGACAGAGGAAGGGAAGCTGACTAGCAGACAAGGAGGTGTTCACTGGGGGTAGATGGAGGTATCAGAATGAGAAGTTCCCCGCCCCCCCCCCCAGCCCCTGGGGAAACCTGGGCCCTGTTTTAGATAAAGAGAAAAGAAGTTGTAGGAGCCTATGCCCAGATCACCCACTTTTCCGGGCCCCACCCAGGTGAAGAGCTTGGGCTTTGGGGACAGATAGCAGGAACTCAAATCCTAGC
Organism: Perodicticus potto; assembly: GCA_963574655.1. Lineage (NCBI taxonomy): Eukaryota > Metazoa > Chordata > Mammalia > Primates > Lorisidae > Perodicticus > Perodicticus potto. The sequence continues at coordinate 8,817 of CAUYRH010078269.1, forward strand.
TCTATCACTTACTTTGGGGTGACCCTAGGCAAAGCACATCTGTGGCTCAGTTTTCTCATGTATGACATAAGGGTCGTAATAATAGTCCCACCCACTAGATCACAGTGGGAATTAAGTAAGATAGTGCATGTAAAGTGTTATACTTAGAAGGGTTGGCCTGTCTACCATATAGAAAGATTTCAGGGTTAGCTATTATTATAGTAACTATTATAGTTTTTATTGCAGAGAGCTTACAGGGACAGCAACATGTTTTAATCCAACTGGCTCCTGCCCCTGCCTGCTGACACAGGACCTCTAGCCCCCTGAAAAGTCTCCTTAATATTGCTGATGGTCCCCACAGGGTATTTCCCATAAACGTGTCCAGGCTCGCACAGAGTGGCAACTGTTCTCCTGGGCGCTGTGTTTTCTTGCTGGTGGGGTTGGGGGCAGTGGGGATATCTCCCCTCCTGTGTCACCTCTGTTTGGGGTTTCCCAGGACAGGCTGCTCATGTTTCTACATGTTCTGGGTTGATGTTGGCCTCTCCTTTTTCATTCATAGCCGCCTTTATCCATGGCTGACAGGCTTCCCTTGTGCACACGGAGGATGGTTTGCATGCTCTCCGGCTGGCTGCACTGTGGTGGGGTTTCTTGTCTTCCCTGAGGATGAAGGCTGTGCCACTGAGCTGCCCCCAGCAAGCACACTCCTGTGAGGTCTTTCCTCCTGGCTGCATGGCAATCCCATCCCAGGGGGGCACACGGCCATCAGATTCTGGGAATGCCTTCCCAGAATCCCCTCCTGGCAATGCCTTCCCAGAATCCCCTCCTGGCATAGCAGTCCAGCCATGTCCTTCTACAGAACACTTGGGCAAAGTGAGGGGAAGCCCTGGACTGGGGGGGTGGGAGCTGAGGACATAGCCACCAATTTGCCATGACTTCTCTTGCAGGTGGAGGGCAGGTCCTCTCTTCAACCCTGGGCTGCGCTTAGTCCCCACAGGTCTGAGATCAGGCCCTGAGGCCTCATGGGCCTCATCAAACCAGTCATCTGGCTTTTCCTCACACTCTTCTACCAGGCCAACAACATATCCAAGACCTTCCTTTCCTCTGCCTCTTTCGCATCTTTCTCCTGCCAAATCTAAAAAACAACCCCCACCCCCAGATCTGTGTATCATTAGATGCAACTGGATAATCTGTAGGATTGAAGAAGGGCAGGTGGGTATTAGGGAGGGAATGTCAGACCCTAGCCAGCCAGCCACAATGCCCTGATGGAAAAGGTTAATTGATTCCGGAACAGGTAAGTTTTGTCTCCAGTGACAGAGCAGTTCAGTGGGTAACTGAGGCAAGTTTGGCAGTGGGAATGGGGGGGGGAATAACTGAAGGAAGGCATGAGGAGCTTCCTAGGGAGCTAGAAATGTGTTTTATCTTAATTGGGGTGGTGGTTACAGGTGTACATACATTTGTCAAAGGTCATCATTGACTTGTATACTTAAAAGGTGTGAATATTGAGTGGTGCCTGTGGCTCACTGAGTAGGGTGCCGGCCCCATATATGAGGGTGGTGGGTTCAAACACGGCCCTGGTCGAACTGCAACAAAAAATAGCCGGGCCCTGTGGCGGATGCCTGTAGTCCCAGCTACTCGGGAGGCTGAGGCAAGAGAATTGCCTAAGCCCAGGAGTTGGAGGTTGCTGTGAGCTGTGACACCATGGCATTCTACTGAGGGCGATAAAGTGAGACTCTGTCTCTACAAAAAAAAAAAAAAAAAGATGCGAATATTATTTAATGAAAATTATACTTCAGGCCAGGCACAGTGGCCACCTATAATCCCAGCACTCTGGGAGGCTGAGGAAGGAGGATCCCTTGAGCTTAGGAGTTTGAGACAAGCCTGGGTGAGAGTGAGACCCCCGTTTCTACTAAAAATAGAAAACTAACCAGGTATTGTGGTGGACATCTGTAGTCCCAGCTACTTGGGAGGCTGAGGTGGGAGGATTGCTCGAGCCAAGGAGTTTGAGGTTGCTGTGAGGTAGGCTGATGCCATGGCACTGTAGCCTGGGGGACAAGTGAGACTTTGTCTTAAACAAAAAAGAAAATAAAATTATACTTTCGCAGAATTAATAAAAATACAATAAACAAACAAACAACGATGATAAAGGTTAACTGGAGACTCTAGTTTGTGAACCAGGCAGTGAGGAAGCTGGGTGGCATCTTGAGGGCCTCCTGTGAACAAGGTGCTGGGCAGCTGGAGCTCTGAGGTTTAACTCACCTCAGCCCTAGAGGGGTCCATCCTAGTCCTGCTGCCAGGAGAAGGGCCTTTCTCTGTCCCATGCCCAGTCTGACCCTAGGAACAATCTGATTCGCTGCCAGGAAGCCCTTTCCTTGAGACTGGTTTTTTTTTTTTGCAGTTTTTTTGACCGGGGCCAGGTTTGAATCTGGCACCTCTGGTATACGGGGCTGGCGCCCTACTCCTTTGAGCCACAGGTGTCACCCTGTTTTTTTTTTTTTTTCTTGAGACAAAGTCTCACTTTGTCCCCCTGGGTAGATTGCCGTGGCATCATAGCTCACAACAACCTCAAAATCTTGGGCTGAAGTGATCCTCTTGCTTCAGCCTCCTGAGTAGCTGGGACTACAGGAGCTTGCCACAATGCCCAGCTGTAAGATGTTTCTTTTTTTATTTATTTATTTTTATTTTTTTTATTTTGTTGTTCTTGCAGTTTGGCCAGGGCTGGGTTTGAACTTGCCTCCCTGGGTATATGGGGCCAGCACCCTACTCACTGAGCCATAGGCACCACCCTGTAAGATGTTTCTTTACGGGTCCATGTGGAATCTGCTAAATGGCTTAATCTTAGCCTGACTATGTGGCTGGTGGTCTGAGAAACAAGAAAAGCGCCTCTGCGAAAAAGGGCTACTGGGAGGGCCTATAAAATAAACATGATTAGGAAAGTTAGTGACCACAGAAGACACAAGAAAAAAAAAATCAAAACAAACAAAATCTCCCAATCCCCGCAGCCTCACAAAGAAAAACCCAGATCCCCCGAGCTGGGTGGGATGTGGAGCAAGCTGGCTTGGGGCTACGTCCCTGTGTATTTATATAGGGGGGTTGATTCCTCCCTCGGGCAAGTAAAGCAAGTTGTAAAATTTGAAGGCACTATTTAAAATTGTTTAAAAATCCTCCAAATGTGCTTCCTGTCTGGCACCGTGTGTGGGGAGCTGGTGATGTGTGTGTGTGTGTGTGTGGCCTGGAGTACGTGTTAACGGCTGGGCTTAGAGGCAGGGATGCTGGGATGCCCAGCCACGGTCGGTCCACATGGGGAGAGAAGGAGGCCGTTGTGGGGAGGGGCATGCTCCTGGTGTTGGAATGTATATAAAGGGCCCAGACTTGGGAGGGGGCTTAGTCTGGGAAATTGGCGTGTTTTTAAAAGCCACTCTATTATAAATCATTAGTTACAGGACTTGAGAGTTAAAGATGCAGGTATGCGGTGTTTACTTTTGAAGCAAGTGGCTGTGATGTTTGACGACACATCACAGTCAGAGGAAAGCGACACACAGCCTGAAATTAGATGGTGATGTGAGCCCTCCCTCCACACATCGTCTCTACCTTTGCGTCTGCTGTCCTTCTGCCTGGAATGCCATCACCAGCTGTCAAAATCCTCCTCATCCTTGCCTGCCTGGCTCGATACCACCTTCCCGCAGTGTGAATTAATCACTCCCTCTTCTGGGCTCCTGTGACATTTTGTCGTTCACAATGTTTACTTTGTTCCTTCTGAAATTTAGCTGAATATGTGTTCCTTCCCTGTCACAAATTCTTTGACCAGAACTGTGTCTTGGCTGTTGTCTCCCTGCATTTGTGCCCAGAGTGGGATCTTGGTCAATGTTTATTGAATTAAACTGTATTTTTTTAAAATGAGAATTACTTGGCAGAAAATAAAGGCCCCTTGGCTCGGCGCCTGTGGCTCAACGGGCTAAGGCGCCAGCCATGTACACCTGAGCTGGCGGGTTCGAATCCAGCCCAGGCCCGCCAAACAACAATGATGGCTGCAACCAAAAAATGGCCGGGCATTGTGTCCGGCGCCTGTGGTCCCAGCTACTTGGGAGGCAGAGGCAGGAGACTCGCTTGAGCCCAGGAATTGGAGGTTGCTGTGAGCTGTGATGCCAC
>CAUYRH010078270.1:0-41612 GCA_963574655.1 Perodicticus potto
TCTCCTGGGGGCCACTTTCTTCTTCTTTTTTTTTTTCTTTGGTAGAGACAGTCTCACTTTATCGCCCTCGGTAGAGTGCCGCGGCGTCACACAGCTCACAGCAACCTCCAACTCCTGGGCTTAGGCGATTCTCTTGCCTCAGCCTCCCAAGTGGCTGGGACTACGGGTGGCCGCCACAATGCCCGGCTATTTTTTGTTACAGTTTGGCTGGGGCTGGGTTTGAACCCGCCACCCTCGGTATATGGGGCCGGCGCCCTACTCACTGAGCCACAGGCGCTGCCCCTAGGGGCCACTTTCAGTCTTCACCTGGCCCTGAGAGGTTCTTTCTCTGCCAGGAATTTTCTAGAGAGTCAGAAAGGAAAGGCAGGAACAGTCCCTCTCTGCCGGGGTTGAAGGAGGATAAGAACCAATCCCCTCCCATACACACACTTCTAACTCACACAGGCAGCAGACAGCCTGCCAAACACTGGGCAAACACAGGTGGTGACTCTAGGCTCTGCTACTCACCAGGCGACTCTGAGCAAGTTGCTGAATTTCTTTGACTCAACCTTCCTTATCAATAAAATAGGAATAGGAGCAGATGCGGTGGCTCATACCTGTAATCCTAGCACTCTAGGAGGCTGAGGCGGTAGATTGCCTGAGCTCACAGGTTCAAGACCAGCCTGAGCCAGAGACAGACCCTGTCTCTAAAAATAGCCGGGTTTTCTGGCAGGTGCCTGTAATCCCAGCTATTTGGGAGGCTGAGGCAAGAGAATCGCTTGAGCCCAAGAGTTTGAGGTTTCTGTGAGTTATGACGTCACGACACTCTACCCAGGGCAACTGAGTGAGACTCTGTCTCAAAAAAATGAAAAAAAAAAAAAAAGGGAATAGTACCTAGCTCACAGAAGAGTTGTGAGAATGAAATGACATCAGGTATGTAGAACAGTAGACATGATGCTGGTATTCAAGAGATACGGGTCCCATCATTATTTATGGGGGAGGAGACATGCATTCCCCAACATCGCCCTCCTTTCTAGGCTCAGTTCCACTGTATCCTGCTGATCACGAAGCACAGCCTCCACCCCCAACCCTGCTGTCCCATTGCTTTACTCTGAACCTCCTGACAACATATTATACATTTATGTGCTTACTATTTGCTCTCGTGTCCGTCCTAAAGCTCCACGTTTGTGCTGTGCATTGCTGAATCCTTAATACACGGAAGAGTGACTGGCAAGCAGTATTTACTTGAAAGAAGAAATGATTGCAGAGATGATAATTGAATGAATGAATGCTCTTCCTGTACAGACCAGACATGCGGGTGAAGTTAAGTTGGGCTTGAGCAAACCGCCGGCTGTCAGTGGCTCTGGCAGCATCAGCCTACCCTGAGCGCCTCTTCCAGTGGGTAAATGCTGCTCCTCTGTCTGTCTCTCCCTGCCATTTATCACTCTTGGCACTCAGAATACTTTGAAGGTTGGAGGACAAGGCTACTGAGCCTCCTCTGTGCCAGTCTGTTATCGCCGCCACACACAAACTTCCTGAGCTGAGAATTCTCCCATTTTACAGATGAGGAAATTCAGTCTGGAGGAAGCTAAGTGGCCTGTTGCCACAGAATGGCAAGGGTGCAGGGATTCCAACTCATCCCTCATTAAACCCCAAGGTGGCCTGAGGGCAGGGCTGTCATTAGAATCAGAAAGGTTTATTTGTCACTGACTGTGCCAGGACCTCTCTATTCTCTCCTTTATACAGTTGAGGGAACGGAAGCAGAGACAAGGTGAGGGAGACTTGCTGTCAGTGATCAAAGCCAGACCCCAGTCCAGGGCACCCAGGGGGTTGGCACAAATCATAGTGGAGTTGATCTGTCAAACACGCAAAGGCGGTGGGTTCACGGCTGCAGGGCGAACGGAAGGCCTTGGGCTCACGGCTGCAGAGGGCAAGGGGGAGTAACACTGCAGCCGGGCACAGAGAACGGCCGCCAGCCCTCGCGCGTGGTGGCTGTGGGGGAGCGTCTGCCAGCCAGCTCGCGCGTTTCCTGTAGGGCCACTCTACCCGCGCCAAAAGACAGAGAAGAATCCAAGGCTATGGGTTGGCCACTAATTCTCCAACTTGGTCGGGTAGGGTAGGCTAATGCGGCCTGATTGCCGCACAATCCCCAGCCGCGCCTATTCCGGCCACGGAAAGACCCTGGGAAGACCCTCGGCGTCAGTAGCGTTGATCCTGGCCAGGGGGGGTTCTGCCTCCGCCTTTCCCGCTTACTTTTGGCCTTTCTCCTTGGCCCACCTGATGGATCGGCCTTGGGAGTCCACCGAATATTGACCCTCATCAGGCCTCTCCTTCCAGCCCCAGCAGCTCAAAGCCCCAAGCTGAGCAGGCGTGGCCCGCAGGGCGATGACTGAGTTCGCTTGGGACGAATCGGCGGTTCAGGGGAACTCGCGAGCCTGGCCCAGAGGTGGCCCTGAACTCCCCAGGCAGGGCCTCTTCTGAGGGTCGGAGTGTAGCCCGGCCAGGAGAGCGTCGGGACCCACTGGGCTGTGGATCTGGCAACATCGTGCTGAAGCTCACAGTGAGCACCATCCCGGTTGAGAGTTCGAATTTGGTGGCAAATGTAATTTTAAAGCAAAAGGACGCGCCTCTCCTCTGAGAGTTCGTCCGGCTTGTGGATCGCGGAACTTTTTGCATTCTGCGGATGTCCTGGCTGCCCTCGAGCTAAGCCGATACCCGCCAACGACCTCTTTGTCCTGCGCATCCCCCAGAGATGTGCCAGCTGCGGAGCCAAGTGTCCCGTAGCCCGCGCGAGCGAGCTCCCAGGATCCGCCACCTCCGTCGGGCGTCCCGGCCACCCAACCCCGGCCCCGTGCCATAACCGCAGCAAGGGAGAGAAGGACGGAGGCACCACCCCAGGTACTCCAGGGATCTCTGCCGCCCGCCCTCTCAGCTCTTGGCCGCATCCGAACTTACCCGGTGGCGAGTTTCAGTTAAGCAGCTTCCACACCCGAAGGCGGGCAGAAGGTCACAAGTTCGACGCAAAAACAGGCTGCGCCTTCCAGAGCTGAAGTTCCCTCCTCACCCCGGGGCTGCCGTAGTAATTCCTGAGCTCCTTCTGGCGCTTAACAGCAAATTCCGCCCTCAACCCCGTCCTTCCCGACGGATGGCCGTGTGCGTAGCTTTCTTTCTGGCCTTCCCCTCCAGCCGCTCGCTCTTCCTTCTTCTCCAAGGAGCCTCCTTGCCTGCTCCAGCCGTCGGCTCCAGTTCTTTGGGGCTTGTGGCAAGGTGGGGAACCGCCGACCTAGTGATGGCCCACGCGCCTTCGGCTTCTCTGTGTGCGCTAGCCACGGGGTCGCAGCGCGAGCCGCACGGGAGGGGCGAGACTTTTCGTGGCCCCACCTCTGGCGTCCCTAGCTCTATCGGAATAGGAGCTGGGGGAGGCCAGTGTTTCTCCGCAGGGGAGTAGGGAGGAAGCTGGGCGGGTCCGCGCGATGCCCGGAGCCTCGAACCCAGGAGGGCGCACTGGTCTCCAGCACCGCGCGGGAGGAGCGGGATTCCAACTGCCCCGAGAATGGAAGCAGGGTACCCGGTTGTGCCGGGAGCCTAGGCCAGAAGCACTCGTCTGGTGAAGGTGGGGGCGAAGCGCTTAGGTGGGAGGAGGAGGTTCCTGTCCCGGACTCCACTCTAGGCGCGAGTGGGGGGCGCAGCGCTGCCACTGGAGCGTTCAGCAGGGGGCGCTGCTCCGGGGCGTTGGGCGGGGTGGGGTGGGAGGGGGGGCCGCGGCTGGCTGCGCACACTTCCCCCATTATTAAGCACTATGTTCAAAAGGCGCCGGGGGACTTCCCGGAGCCACGGAGCCTTCGCCGCCCGCCCGCCGGCCCACGGAGCCGATGGACCTGAGCACCGCCGCCGCGCTGTGCCTCTGGCTGCTGAGCGCCTGCCGCCCCCGCGACGGGCTGGAAGCGGCCGCAGTGCTACGAGCGGCGGGGGCTGGGCCGGCCTGGATCCCGGGGGGCGGCGGCGGCGCGGGCGGCAGGCGGACCCTCGCCCCGGCTGCAGGCGCCCTGGCTGTTCCGACCGCCAAGGTTCCCGGAGCCCGCGTCGCGCGCGGTGCCGCAGGTTCAGCCTTCAGGAACGGCTCGGTGGTGCCGCATCACTTTATGGTGTCGCTTTACCGGAGCCTGGCGGGACGGGCTTCGGCCGGGGCAGCCGCTGTCTCCGTCTTAGGCCACGGCCGCGCGGACACAATCACTGGCTTCGCAGACCGGGCGACCCAAGGTACTTACGCCTCTTCTGTGCCTGCCCATCCCGTCCGGGCCTGGGCTGAGAGACCACCCCAGGAGCTGTACGGCTGCCCCATTCCGTTCCGGGCTGCGACCCTGTACATCCCAGCCTCAGGTGTTAGAAACTGCCAAGGCCATCGCACCGGAAACGCTGCGCCTGGACTGTGGCGCGAGTTGCGGCAGCTTGCGGGGCCAAGCCCCAGAGGGCTGAGCCGGTCCCCTTCTGTGGGGTCGCTCTGGCATTATCGGGTGGCGAGTTCTTTCAAAGAGGCAGACTGTGCCCTAGATTAACTTCTTTGGGAAGGGTCTGGAGTGGCCTCGGGCTCAGCCCTTGGAGAAGAAAGGAGGGCAGGAGTTGGGACTTGGGATCTGGCCGAGAGGGTCTGCGGTGATGGTGGTGGCTACTTAGTCGCAGCTGTTTCTGCAGCTCCCAGTCTCCTGGGGACCAGCACAAATTGAGGGAAGCCCAGGGGAATCTGGGGCAGAGGCAGGCATCAGACGCAAGTAAGCGGCCCCTGGAGAAGCTGGTGGCATCATTAGGTCTGAGAGTGACCTACTCCAGGCTGGTCTGGTGGTGGCGGCGTGGGTGTTTTCCAAGTATGTAGCTAGGGGTGCCTGTGTCTGGTGCTGAGCCCCTTCAAGAGCCAGAGGGCCAGGACTCTGGTTTCGGAGAGGACAGGCCAGGAGCCCTGCGGGAACACAAGGCCTCTCTCAGACCAAGCACCCACCTCTCTCTGCCCAAGGCCCTCCACTATAAAGGTAGGATGTGGGTGAGGCCGTGTGGTGGTTGCTGTGTCATCTGGATTTTATTAATCTCCACTGAAATCATTAAAGCAGACAGATAGGGAAAATTTAACTAATTTCAGGAGGAAATGCAAGTAATTTCGGCTTTAATTCTATCCAGCCAGAGACCCAGCATGAAGAGCAGGAGGGAAAGAAAGGCAAATAGGGATGCAAATAAACACTGCTGGTCTGAGGTGGACCCTGGTTGGGGAGCCACAGACAGTGCACCTCAGACCTTGGCATGGGAGAGCAGGCAGAGGCCAGGCAGTGACCAGATCCTCCATCCCTTCCAGCACACACAATGCCTATCCACAGATGGCTTTATTTTGGGTAGTGGAAAACCTGGGCCCAAATGGCCCTATGGTTCATCAGAACATTCAAACATTCTCCGAGGGCCTGATATGGCCCTGGACTGGATGCTGGATCCTCATAGGAAACCCTAGTCCCCAGCACACAGAGCACAGGAAAGCCCCAGGCCTCACACTGCTCTGTGGGTTCCCAGGCTGCAGGAGGGGGCTAAGCAGTGCCCTAAGCTGGCAGAGGCACTGCACTCTTTTTCTTAGCTTGAGCCAAGTCCACCACTGCCTCAGACTGAGATAAATCCTTTCTTGGGAGTTTTCCTGGGCTGTCAAGACGTGAGAGGCCAGATCTTCTGTCCACCTCCTTCACCCTGATCCTCAACTTGGAGCAGGACTGTGTGAGATCCCCAGAGCCTGTGACAGGCCAGACCTCGGGACTTCAGGCATCAAGGCCTGGAGTCTGTGGTTGGTGGGCAAATCCCCAGTGGCTGGGGGAGTCTGCACAGTCTCTGTGAGTTTGGGGCAAAATGAAACCATATGACCCCCTTTCAAAGGGAGCTCCTTATCTGCTGCTTAGTGGAATTTTACATTTTTTTTTTGCCCGAGCCCAAAACAAACAAACAAAAAAAGTGTCCACAACCAGAAATAAAACCCCCAAACTCAAGATAAGTAACAACAGAGGGAAGCATGTGCCCACGAAGGGACCAGTGCGTCCTGGGAACAAGACCTCACTGCTGCCCGCTGCCCCACTGCAGGAAGGCCATTCAGGCTGCTCCAAACGCTTTCAGAGGTTCCTCTCGTTCCTTCGCCGACTTTCCTTCTCCTTCGCAGCCCGCTGAGCACACAGGGAGGAGCCCAGCCAGCAGCAGAGGTCATTGCTGTGAGACCCTGGGCCTCAGTTTCCCTTTGGCAAAGCGATGAGGTTGGAGTAGAGGGTCTCTGCGGCCGTGCTCCCCTACTGGACGACTGGCAGAGCCCCCGCCTGCATGGGAGACTGTAGCCAGAAGAGATGTCCAGGTTGGGTTGGGGGAAGAGAGGTAGACGACGGAAGAAGTTTTCAGGGGACAAGAATTTACAGATTTTGCACAGCCTGAGACTTTGGCCTTTCCAGGGGGCAATAAGGATCACTCCTCATACAGTTAGCGACTTCAGGAAGGGCCGCAGGACTTCGAACCACTCACTAGAACTTTCCTCTGCATGGGACCCTGTCCGCACGAACCCATGGCTCTGGAGCAGGCAGCAGAATTCTAGTGGGCTTAAGTCTTGGGTCTCCTGGTGCAGGTGCTGTGCTTCTGGTCCGTGGGTTGTCCGGTGGAGGAAACCAAAGCTGGGTTCCTATAGTCTGGGCCGACGGAGACCAGGGCAGGCGGCAGCTACAATGGGTCTCATTCCCACATGGAGAGCAACTGGGACTTTTGCAGGTAGGAGAAAGAGTGCAAGTTTCGCTCTCACTCGCTCTTTCTCTGTCTCTGCCCATCCCCTGCAGATGAATGGGCGGCTGAGACCGGCCAGAGCTTCTTGTTCGACATGTCCAGCCTTCCAGAAGCTGACGAGGTGGTGGGCGCTGAGCTGCGCGTGCTGCGTCGCGGGCCTCCTGAGCCTGGCCCTGGCCGCGGGACTGCCCCGACGCTGCTGTTGTCCACGTGCCCGGGCGCTGCCCGCGCGCCGCGCCTGCTGCACTCGCGGGCTACCGAGACCCTGGACGGCAAGCGCTGGGAGGTGTTCGATGTGGCGGACGCCGTGCGGAGCCACCGCAGAGGGCCGCGCGCCAGCGGAAGGTTCTGCCTCTTGCTGCGCGCGGTGGCCGGCCCGGCGCGGAGCCCGCTGGCACTGCGGCGGCTGGGCTTCGGCTTGCGGGGCGGCGGCAGCGCGGCGGCGCCGGAGGAGCGCGCGCTGCTTGTCGTCTTCTCCCGCTCGCAGAGGAAGGACAGCCTGTTTCGGGAGATCCGTGCCCAGGCCCGCGCTCTCGGGGCCGCTCTGGCCGCGGAACCGCCTCCCGACCCGGGACCTGGGACCGCAGGGTCGCCGAGGGCAGTCATAGGAGGTCGCAGGCGGCGGAGGACCGCGCTGGCCGGGACGCGGGCGGCGCAGGGCAGCGGCGGGGGCGCGGGCCGGGGCCATGGGCGCAGGAGCCGGAGCCGCTGTAGCCGAAAGCCTCTGCACGTGGACTTCAAGGAGCTGGGCTGGGACGACTGGATCATCGCCCCGCTGGACTACGAGGCGTACCACTGTGAGGGCGTTTGCGACTTCCCGCTGCGCTCACACCTCGAGCCCACCAACCACGCCATCATTCAGACGCTGCTCAACTCCATGGCGCCCGACGCGGCGCCGGCCTCCTGCTGTGTGCCCGCGCGCCTCAGCCCGATCAGCATCCTCTACATTGACGCTGCCAACAACGTGGTCTACAAGCAATACGAGGACATGGTGGTGGAGGCGTGTGGCTGCAGGTAGCGTGCGGGCTGGAGAGGGGGCAGCCGTGCCGCCAAGGACCCCAGCTGAAGAGCAGCAGCGGGCCACCCTGTCACGGAGCATGGAGCGCGTCCGACACTGGCCCAGCTCTCACGGAGGAGGGAGAGCACTCGTTCACACTCACACACACACTCGTTCACTCACGGGCACGTTTACCGTGGACACCATCAGAAAACTATGGGATGAGATGGCCCGACCTGCCGCTACCGACAGTCAGTCACATCTTGGTGTTTGCAAACAGGTCACCATTGCACCCACTACTCCCATTTGGGGAGAGGGAGGTGTGTGCGTTGGTGTTACAGTAACAGGCACGAAAAGGTGTAGAAACGGGATAGGAAGTCGGGGGATCCAGCATGGGTGACCTCAGGGGGTGCTCAAGTACATTTCATCGCAGCCCTTTTCGTTTCTGGCTGGGTTGGTGTGTGAGCGGCTGAGTTCCTGGTGGTGAACCCTGTGGCTGGCTGACAGGCTGTAATACCCTTTTCCAGGGTTTACCTTGCACCGGGACCATTTACTCCGGGAAGGAACAGCTGCAAAAAGGGCATCTTTTCCAACTTTTAAAATTTGATGTGCTCCCTGCCTCAGTTGTGGAAGGGCAGTTTTGTCTGAAAGTCTGTGTTGTGGAACTTTCCAGATCTCTGTAAGGGTCAACACCGTCGCTTTTAATCTTTGATTTGAAATGATCTAGAAAGTGGAAAGGATATTTTCCTTTCTTGGGGGTGGAAGTGAAAACTGCCTATTCTGATCTGACATGACATTGGGGGTCAAGAAGGATCTGCTGGGTCAGAAGATCCCTAGCTTGGCCTATGGAGGTGGTAGCACCACCTTAGGGTGGCTGAGAAGGAAGTTAGTGCACTCAGTGGCTGGAACAGGGAAACTGCTTTTCCTAGAGACCTTCCAGGATGTTTTCCTGAGAAGCTCAGGGCTTGAGTGTCCTCATGTTGGCTTAGCAGAGGACACAGGTTGGTATGCCAGGTAGGTGCAGCCCCTCTCCCAAGTAACATGTTCTGAACAGTCGGCAGGTGCTTGAGCTCAGCTATCCAGTGGGCCTCAGCATTCATATGCTCTCACTGTGTTGTTCGGTAGTTTTTGGCAGTGTTTTTGTAATGGGAAGGGAAGCCACACAAAAGTGCTTTTGTCAGACTTAAACTCACAACCCAGACCCTGAGATCAGGAGGAAGGCCGCCTCCTCCCCTCCTCAGCACCCCAGCTTGGGTGCTGTGGCCTTAGGTAGGGCAGGGCCTCCATGTGCGATGTGCGGGGGTGGGGGGCAGAGATGGAAGCCCTTATCCCCCACTTTCTGTATTTTGCCTCCAAAGAGCTGTACTGATGGTCAGATTTTTCTATCCATGTAAAAGTGAGCTGAGCATGTAGCCTTCATTGTTTTGATTCGTGGATGCCTGGGAATCCTTTGTGGCCTGTTGTAAATGGTTGGGAGAAGGAAGAGAAACAGGTTAGACTCCAGCTGTCTGGGGTTCTGAGGGCTTCTTTGAAAACCTTTGCAGCCCTTCTGGGTACTTCTGTGTAATGTCGTGCTGGGCTTTCTCCTTCAAGGTCCTGGAGAGGCATCAATTCCTCCCTTATCTTAGATGCTAAGGTCTAGGACAATTCATAAACATTTAATGCTTAGTGATGACGTTCTTGAGACAGGAAAAAGATGGGGGAGGGACTAAAGATTTAGATACAGCCAGTTTATTTAAGGGTCTCACCTGAGTCCTTTTCATCCTATAAAATTTCCCCAGAAGGAAAAAAAGATGTACAAATCTCTCTTAAAATTAAGATTTCCCTCTCTTATAATGTGGTTTCATATATTTTTGGCTATGTGAGCAGCTATAAATAACCAGAAAACAGAACACTCTCTTCAGGTTAAAATTTTTAAAAACATCTAAAATGGGCTGCTCTGGCACAATCGCATCTTATTTTAGGGACTGAGCAAAGATGAGCTCCAGATTTGTGAATTTTGCCCAAGAAGTCTCACTTTTGTTTTCTAAACAACACTTGTAACAGTGAAGAACTTTTTAAAATGGCACTGTGTTAAAAGTTATATTAGGAGGTTTAGAAAGGAAGTTAGCAAGTTGAATATTATTTTGGAGAAACCCTAGGGTATTTAATACTTTTGGACAAAACAAACATTTTGATAATTGTTTAGTGACTAGGAAATCCACTTTTTTTTTTTTTTGAGAAAATGTCTTGATTTAGCCTGAGCTTTTTATGTAGGAAAAAAATGCCAATTTTCCCCGTTTCATCTGTTGACTTCCTTCTAACAAAATGTGTTATGAGTCCCCCTTGCATCTTGAGTCCAGGCTGTACCCTGGGAAGAGGAGAGGTGCTGTCCTCAGACAGTGACAGTTCCTCCCTGGTTCCATCCCCTCAGCCTGCTCTTTGTCTATTGCATGAAAGGGTGCCTTTCAGAATTCCTCTGGAGACCCCCCGGGGCCATGGTTAACACAGGGGATGCATTCTTTGCATGAAATTGAGAACAAAAGGGCCGCCACAGGCAGGGCAGACAGGGTTTTGGTGCTAGTGTGGTAAACTAGCTTCTGCCAGCACAGGTGGTAGCACAGTGCGTTCTCTGCCCTCTAGGCAGTGGGGACCAGTGCAAGCCTGGAAGCACCGGGAATGTCTAGTCACAGCTGACAGCAGGGATGAAATGTGTTAGGACTGTGAGTGACGGCAGTCCCTTCTTCTCCCCCTGCCCCATCATCATCAATCTGAGGTCACCAAATTCTCCCTCCTAAAGTCAGTGGAATTTTCTGGTTGGGGGAGAAGAATTGTGCACGACTAGTTGAGATCTTTTGAACCACTATTTCCTTCCGGTGAGTAGGGTTGTAAGGTTTCGCATTCCTGCTGAGGGAGCTTGGCGATGGCCAGGTGGGACCCAAGTGGTGCTGGATCTGCCAAACACTAAGACAGTGTGGTCACTGCTGCTTGAAGCCAGAACTTTCACATTAATGGAGATTCCTACACTGGCACCACGAGGGCCTTCCCACTGATGCCCAAACGCTTGCCTTGTTGAATTCTGGCTTCCTAAGCCAGTAGGCTGGGTCTTCCAGAGAGAGTGGCAGGCTTTGTCTTGTCAGTTTGGGGAAGTCATGCTTGAGCTGTGCTCATTTGTAATATCCGTAGTCCTCTTCACTGTGCTTTCCACCAAGCCCCAGCCATCCACTTCTCCCTGGCAGCCCTCATGCCGTCAGCAGGAGCAGGAGCCTGCCACAGGTGCTGTGGAGAGCACTGATAATTCCATAGATGGGCTGGAGTATAATTCAAATCCTGCATGTCATGTATCCTGTTGGCAATTTTTTTCAGACTCAGGGCAGAAAACAAGTACGATTTGTAGACTGAATTTTCAAGCAGAGAAATTGAATTGTTTCCAAGAGTAGCTTGTACACAGATAAGGTCCAACTCTTCCCTTGCTTGAATCTCATTTGCAAAAACTCCAGTGAAAGGAAGAGAAAGGGCTGTAGCTGTCTGTCTCTGGGCCTAGATGTTGATAGGGGCCTTACTGGTTCCCATGAGAACATGTCAGCTTGGGGCTGCAGCCCTCCCCCCAGCCTGGAAAGCAGGGCTGACTGGGTGGGCTGTGGGGCCTCCCCATCAGATAGTCAGTGGGCTGGAAGGCCAAAGGCTCTTGAAAGCAGCAGCAGCAGCAGCTGTCTGCCTGGGGAGCCAAGGGCTGCCTTTGCCCTTCAAAGTGTCTGGATTGGGAAGGGAAGAGAGGGAGTGGACTGTGGACGGGCAGTTGGCACACTCTGGGAGCGGGAAGCAGCCAGATCCCTCTAGGGCAGTGGCTCTCAACCTGTGGGTCGCGACCCCTTTGTAACAATGAAAATACATCGGCATTAGGAAGGTTGAGAACCCCTGCTGTGGGGCTGGTGTGTGGAGCCACGCTAGAGTCAGAGCCCACTATGGGCTCAGCACGTCCAGAGGGAGCTACCCCCCAGCACAGCCCGTGCCTGCCTCCTGAGAGAGGTCTGAGGAGAGTCTGGGCAGTCACCGCCCTGATGGAGCTCCCACTTCTGCCCCTGTAAAATGAGGACCTTCCCAGTCCAAGGTTGTAGGATTCGGCTTTGTCCAGAAGCTCCCTTAGCCACTTTAAAGCCTGAGCAAATGTGACTGCTCTTATAAAAGTCCCTTCCCAATCCCAGTCTCTTAGGTTTTGCAGCTCTTGCCCATTTGTGTGTGTGTGTGTCCATTTTACTTCCAGCTCTATTGGTGCTTCATGGATGCTGCTTTGATTTACACCTGGGGTCTTGTAGGTGCAGAGGAGGCCAGCACCTGGGGGTGGGGCTCAGCTAACCTTATCTTGTGGCCCCTGGTTGAGCTGCTAACACAGCTCGAGTTCCCTGCACTCAGAGGGGTGGATAGAGCCAGACTCAGGCTGAGATTGTGACCACGCACTGGGAAAGGTCTCCCACCTGCTGCTGGTGCATCTGTAGAGGCAGCAGAGGAAAGGAAGGAAAACCAGAAGATGTTTATTTCTAATTTTTGAGATAGCTCGAGATTTTGTACCTAGAACCTCATGACCATTTAGGTTAAAGTGGAGTTCTTCCTCTCTTTGTGCCATTCTGGACTTTTAATCTGTGCCCAGAGCTTAGAATTTCACAAATGGATAACCCAGAGCAAGGGTGTAAGTGAGAGAAGCCTCTTCTTTTCAGGAAGGTCACCATCCCAGCCTGAGCAGACACCTGTGTGAGAGTTAGAAGTTGGCCTCGTGAAGCGGTGGGTGATTGAGAGCTCCAAAGTTGCTGAATGTGCTCTGGTCATCATTCAGGGATGCTTTCTGCTCATGAGGTGCATGCATGCAACTTGACCAGAGCCCGTCTTGGTGACAGGCCTTTGACTGGGCAAAGTTTGCCTTAGTGCTTCATGGTGGCAGTAGCAGTTATAGCAGAGCAACCCAGGACAGGTGGAGCCATAGAAAAGTAAGTGTGAGGTTATGGAAAAATCAGTCTCTGTTTCATGTCATGCTTGCAGCTGCCAAAAAAGTACAAACATATCCTCAGAGCAGCAGGAGTGTGGATGAGGGCCTCCTTCCTCCTGCCTGTGCAGACCCTGCAGGAGCCTTCTGGCATCTGTGCGTGGTGTGTACATGTGTGTGACAACAGATTTCTCTCACGTGCATCCTCTACAAGGGTAAGAGGGCTGCAGTGTTCACAGAGGTGTCCTGAGAGAGGTTTCTGCACAGCCAGGTGAATTTCTTGGCAGGATAGTTTGGTGTGATGGTGTAAGGAGCACAGTTCCCATGTTTTTTTTCAGATAAACTTCCTTCTACTAGTTTAGAAACGCTTCACTTTCAGAGAAGGCTACGTGATAGAAGTTGTAATGTGGAGACATTTGATCATTGTTCTCAATAACAGAATGCTGGAATAAACTGTTGGGAACAACAAGGGAAAGCTTCTGATGGGCAGCCCCAGGCACCTTTAGGCAAGGCGGTGCAGGCCGTCCAGGATGAGCCTGCTGCAGTGCAGTGGTGGCTGGAGATTTCCCTGGGCAGGAGGTGGGTGAGTGGCTGTCTTTGTTGTCACATCCACACTGCTCCATCTGACCAGCAGTGGCAATGACCACACCCAGTCACTGCATCTAGAGGTGGACCAGGATGCCAATTCTGCATCTAGGTCCTGCCCAGACAACTTGGCTGCCAGAATCTAGAACCGTGGCTTAGCCTTCTGGGGTTGGAGGGTGCTCACGGCTCACCAACACTGACCCCCGGTAAGGCCTGTTTGTTAGGTGTCCAGTGTCCTGTTGAATTAGAAGTAAACAGGAACCAGTCAGAGGTGCACAGGCCAACCTCTTGAGGATATTCCCTGGGCTGCAAGATGGGAAGGGACAGCACCCAAGGTGGTGACTTGGTGTAGCTGGCACAACTGTCCCTTGTTTGCAGTACTCACAGGTCATCAGGAGGTGCCCCAGGCCTCTCACACAGGTGCCAGCAGCCCTCACTTGGAGTTTTCAATGGGATGAGCCCAGAGAGCAGTGACAGGTGTGTCGATGACCTTTCTTTGTCTGCATCTTTTCATTTCCACGTGACTGAGGGCTGCCAGGGCCAGACCGTGTACATGTGTCCTGGACACCCATGGCCTGAGCCAATAGCACCTTGAGGAAGGGGCCACACACAGCTGGGCTTATTTCTTGGGTCAGGGCCTGTCAGACTCAAAGTCAGCACTGCAGGAGTTCTGTTTAGAAAATGCTGGTGCACTTCAGTGAGGAGAGCTCAGGGTAAAACGTGTTTTCTGGCTGGGAAATATTCCAGTGTTCCAAGCCAGGAACAGAGACTCTCGGGAGGAACTTTCTCTGGCATTCTCTGTCTTGGATCAAGCATGGCTTAAACATGAACATCCTTAGAATAATTTTATTTTTGTATTTCATTCTATACTGTAATGCATGAACAAGCTTTTAAGTTTTCTTTGACAAAGAATCATAATTGAGTCACTTTAGGTCTTTTAGCTGGAAATATTTCACCTCAAATGAAAAGTTAATGCTTTTTGTATAAGGATTAACATGCCAACTGTAATTTGCCCTTTCAGCAGATGACAATAGGGGATCTGAAAAGTTTGGGCAAAGTTTATTATTATTTTTTAAAAATGTACAAAGAAGCAGGTCTTTTCATGGCTTAAGGGTTGCTGCAGAGGTCCTGTACCCGCTTACAAGGGATGTTTTGAAGCAGGCCCTGGCCTGCAGCTTAGAAAGCAAATTTAATCTGATTCTAATCCTGTGACTTTAAGGAAATGGCAGAAGTCAAAGTGACAGTAATGCAAGCAAGGCTCACTCACACACCATTCCCTCAGCAGCTAAGGACAAAATTATTTGGGGGTGAAGTTAGAAGTCCCTTGCATTTTGCAATGATACCTACAGTTCTCAGCTTGCCTTGGAGGATGGAGAAACAGGAGGTTTTAAAAACTCATTTAACATAAACTGAGATCTTTGCCGGCAGCCTTCCAACTCTGCCTTGGCCAGAGCAGAACTCCGAGGCTCGCAGGTGGGGCCGTCTTCCCTGCTGCCTGGCCTGGCCATTTGGACACTGTGAGCTGACGTTGTGAAATGTCGCCTGTGTCCAGGCCAGCTAGCAGGGTCCTTCAAGGGCAGGCATGAACCCATGTGTATGTATTCTCATATTTAAATAGACTGTACATAGTGAAATGTAAATGACCTGAAAGGCAGCAATCTCTATTTTTCTTGACTATTATATAGCAGTATATATTTGGTAAACATGCTTGTATACGCTTCATTAACCATTTTAATATTTTGTACAGATAAGTTGATTAAATATTTTATTCATAAAATGGCTGAGTGGTCTCCAGAGGAAAAAATGTTTCTGCTTTTGTTATTCAGCCTTCCCATGCTCTTCTCGTCCTTCAATAGCTAAGAAGAGCAGTCAACCAGGCAGGCATTGGGTGAACTCTGTGGGAGGCCTGGTCAGTCCCCCTGAAAATACCACGGTCTTGGATGTGGAGCTGGGGCTGGGGACACAGGGGCACTGCACTCTGGGTGTGTGGCTCCACAGGGCACTGCTCACAGCTTCACACTGCATGAAGTCACTGCACAGGAAGGCAGACCAAATGTGGGTTCAGGGCAGAAGAGGCCAAAATGCAGTAAAGAGAAAGTATTTTCACTTTGGGCAACAAGCATTATAATTTGTAAAGAGTTGTGGGTTGTACCCCCAACAGTGTGAGAGCCAAGGTTTTCAGGCTGCTGTGGGACATGTCTCACTCCAGAAAGCATGAGCCCTCCTGCCCTGGAGGCGGCATGGTTATGTCTTTGAAGTCCCAAGGCATAAAGTCCAGATGGGCTTTGCAGGGAAAAAGTCCTACAGCAAATCTGATGAGCCACTTTTGCTCATTACTCTTCTGGACCAGTACAAAGTTCCTGCGCTTAGATGCCTGGGACAGGACCAGCCAACGCAGTGTTCTGTGATGAGCCTGGCTCTCACCCGACTTTGTCCTACAGATGAAGGAGAAAGCTATTTCATCTATTCCTTAAATACTTCTGAGAGAGGACTAGTGACAGAGCAGCTGTTGTAGGAAGACGACAGGGCCTCACCCTCATTGTGACTTGTTACCAGCGTTACCTCTTTGGGGATGTGGAGCTTGCCCGTGTGACCCAACTTTTTAGTCACAGAGATGGCAGCGTAGGCCCACACTGATCAGCGTTCCCACAGTTTGTTAGCACGAGTACCTGCAGTCATGTGACTGCCTCTGGTGAAAGGTAGATCGGGGAACCTGATCTTTTACTCCTTTATTTCATTTTATTATCTTTCTCTGGAAGAAAAATTATGTTCCCTTTTCAACTAACTCATTTGGCTGATACAGTGTCAGCTCTGTGGCCTCGCCACTGGAAAGTGTACTGTGATGCTTTGTTAATAACAGTCCTTGCTTCAGTTTGCACTGTCTTATTTTTCAGTCTGCAGTTGACCTCCCTCAGCATTCTGTGCTTACAGTATTACCCATTCAACAGAGCAGGGATGGTTATAGGGAGACAGGGAAGTCAGGAGTGGCATTTACAAATTTACCCACTTTTCCAAACACCGATGAGAGCGAGGCTAAGACTGCTTCACTCCCTCCCTGGCCCTGGTATGTCCTGGGTCTGCCCCTGCTGCCTGCTCACTTCCAAGGGGGCCAAGGCAAGGATGCGTCTAAGAGCCTCCTGAGCAGAGGATGGCCCTGCATCTTTCATGACAGCGATCCGAGAGAAACTTGTCCGCTGCCACAGGTCACCAGTGTGCAGCCGCTGACCATCGGCAGTGGGCTCCGCCGAGCCCTAATCACACGCAGGTGCACAGCCCTTCCCAGTGGTCAGTAGGAGGAGCAGGGTGGATTTGCAGCGTTGGCATTTTAGTCCTGCCGTGAGGGAGGGAGACCTGCAGGTGCACTGCACCCCCCTGGCTGTAATGGCTGCCCAGTCACAGGGTCACATTCCCATCCCAGGGAAGAGGAATTTTCCCAGAGACTTACCCAGCAAGGAAATCTGTCCCAGTGCGGGGAGGTCAGCACAGGCCCCTTTGTCAGAATGTTTGAGGAATGCAATACAAAATGAAAATCTCCACTATCCTAGAGCTCGGTCTGGCTGTTACAATTCCCACTTGGGGTACTGCATGGGGTTAGTGCTCAAAGAATCATAAACCACATGTTTGTTAGCTGCTAATACCCAGACTCTGGAGGTTTTCTAATTGTGGAAGAGTGGAAATAACACTCGCAGTCACACTACACAAGAGGAATGGGACATGCGGTGTAGTGACCTTGCTTGCTTGCAGGCCCCCAGTGTGCGTCTTGAATCAGTCTGGCCCACTCGTGCATAGCTCTGCTGGGGAAATGCTGAAGTGATAAAAGAACAAGTGTTCTTGCCCATCCTTCCACTGACAGCTCAGTTTTGAAGATGCGGAGGCCCTAAGATGTGACTTCCTGATAGTCTAATTGCAAGAACTGCATTTCTTGAGAGCTTACCCATTAGGTATGGGGAAAGCTTTTATTTAGGTTAACACAATTTATAGAATATTTTATGTAGCAGGCCTTATGCTATAAGCCCTGAGAGGACAGTGATGACTAAGAAGTCATCTTCCAGCACTCTTCTGAGGGCAGGAAGGGCATTTGTAGGGCAGGGAGGTGCAGACCGGTAAAGATAGAATTTCTGCGGTGATGGTAAGTGCTTCTGTGGAGACAAGCCCGGGGCATGAAGTCTGGGATGGAGGGAGGGACTGCTCTGGGAGGCAGGAGCAGTTGGCGTTTTGGGCCACATCTCAAGGTGGGATAAAGGATGGATGTTAGCAAAGCTGGAGCAGTGACTCCCACACAGAAGAGACCATGAAGAGTTCAAGTGTGTGGCACGGAGCACCAGGTTGCTTTAGAAGAGTCACAGAAGTCAGGGCATGTCACGACAGCAGTGATACCCAGCATGCCGTGCTGCTGTCTCTCAATCCACTGCCTGATACATTTTTCCCCTCTGAAAACCAGTTTCTGTTATGGCTTTCATTTTTTTTTTAGAACTCAGTTTTTCTGTCTACTCTTCACTTCCCTTGCCAGTTGGGCCCTCATTTGCCCTTCCTGTGACCCCTTTTCCTGGCTCTGCACTTTGGCTAGGTGTGCCTACTGTGGCCGCCAGGAGGCAGCAAGATGCAGTGGACAGAAGGGGATGAAGTGGTGGCTCTGGAATTGAGGCCTGGATTGTTATCTGTTCTTGTCCATTTTCTGTGTCTGTAACAGAATATCTGAGCCTGGGTCATTTATAAAGAATAGATTTATTTCTTATAGTTCTAGATGCCGGGAAGTCCAAGATCAAGGAGCCAGCATCTAGTGAGGACCTCTATACTGTTATCCCATGGAGAAAGGCAGACGGGCAAGAGAGAACAAGACAGCAAGAGAATTGATCTATTCATGAGGGTGGAGCCCTCATGACTTAAACACCTCCCATCATGACCTGCCTCCCACTGTTGCATTGGGAGATTAAGTTTCCAACGATTAAACTTTGGGGACACATTCAAACCATAGCAGAATCTCATTTCTACCATCCACTAGTTGTGAGATCTTGAGCGAGGCACTTACCCTTGTACCTCAGTGGTAAACTGTACAGTGGGCACAGTCAGAACTCTACAGGATTAGGTCTAAGGGAAACACCCATGAAAGTGCAGTGGGGAGCAGCAGGTTCTTTATCTGAACTCGCTCTCCTCTATCCCAAACCCATCCAAGTTCTCCCTGTACTAGGACCAGGGAAGTCCCTCCTCCTCCTCCCTCTTCTCTAGGAGCTTTCTCTTTACAGCAGTGTGGCAACCCAGAGCTTTCTCTGGCCCTTGCCCATGCTCTGAGGATGCTCACCTGGAATTACACTTGGTGACAGTGGTCTTGCTCTGGAGATGCCTCTGGTCCGTCTGGTGGGAGGGGCCAGGTCCACGTCTCACAGCCACTCCCCACCTGCTCCAATGTGATCGCTTACCTACATCTGTATGGGGCAGAGGCAGGAATCTCAGTCCCCTTGGAAAGTGATTAGAAGGAGATTGATCTGAGCTTTTCTGTCCTTGGCGCTCTGGCAGAAGAGCTTCAGTCAACACCTCAGAGATGGGTTTCTTCACAGAGCACACTCAGTCCCAGGCTCCAAACTTGCCGTAAGCCCCACTCCCAGGAAAGGAGCAGCCCCAGTATGTCCTCACCTGTCCACCTCTGCAAGAAGGTGATGTCTCATGCTATCTAAGAAATGCTTTGCTCCTGCATCTTTTCTAGATCAAATGTTAGAGCTTCTTGGGCTGTGTGTGGGGAAGCCTGCATGGCCTAAGGTGAGAAAGGTGAACCCGAGCGGGCATTATCACTGCACATGCTAGGCTGTGAGAATCAAGTTACAGGCTGTGAAACAGGACAGAGACAGAGATGGGTCCCACACCGCACTGTAGCGTCTGCTGTGCTTTTCCCGTAGGTTTTTACAGAGCATCGGCCATATGCCTAGCAAGATGCTAAATGCTATATGCACGACTTCATTTTATCCCCGTTAAAAACATACAAACAAAAAAACCCCTCTCCTCAAATTCTAAAACCCAAGGCAAGTGCTGATACCATCCCAGTTGCCAGATGAGGAGCTGGCAGCCCACAGAGGTGAAAATTAGCATCACAAACTTAGTAAGTGACAGATCTGGGATTTGAATCCAGGTTTCCATTTTACTGCCTAGAAGAAGGAATTTACCTTTTGGAAAAGAAGCCAATGAAAACCTGATGCAGGAGAGGGAATGATTTTTTAAAAAATAATTAATTTTACAAATTCAAATCATCTAAAATTTCCAAAAAAATTAGCAAGTATAAAGAAGATTATTTTCCTCTGAACCAACGGAGAGTAAACTGATAGGCTATCCCATTGCTCCCACATAGTACAGTGTGTCTTCAGCCATTCTCCCATTTCTTCACAATACGACCAGAGAAATCAGAAAATTGCCATCAGTATCTTACTCCCAAACAATTTGCAGACCACATTCAAACTGTGCAAATTGTCCTGACAATGTCTTTTATAAGAAAAACCTCCAATCCAGAATCAGGTTTTGGGTTAAGTTGTCATGTCTCTTTAGCTTCCTTTAATCTAGAATTGCTTTTGCCTTACCATAGTGTAGGGAGAAAAAAAATAAAAGCACTGGAGGTGACTGGTTCTCCAAGGGACTGAGTGGAGAAGCAGATGGAGAGAGGGCCCTGGAGGCCGTGGGTATCAGTCCATGCAAGCCAGAGAAGGTGGCCTCTGGAGATTCTTCCCCGTGGCCCAGAGCAGACCAGGAACAAACCTGGGCATAGTTCGAGGTTCCTGCTCATGCTTTCCTCTCAACACTATTTAACTCTGTAAGAAGTTAAATCTTTGACAAAGACCATCCACGTGGTTGACTGAGACACACAGGCAGAAAGAACTGCTTCAGGAAAATGAATTCATCCACTGTTTATTGATTTTAGTCTTCTAATTCCTATTGAAATAAAATGAACTCCAGTCTTCTGAAATCTGATTCTTCTCTCTCTAAAAGAAGCAATGAGAAAGTAGCTTTTCACTGCAACAGAGAGACTTTGAGTTGAGTCTAACTCAAGATAACTGCTCAAACTGTACCGTTTCTCCCCTCGATACAGAGATCAGGCCAGATAAGGTCATACATGCTAGTAAAACATTTATTTTGAAAATTCATTTTCAAAAGTGAATTAAGAGCCAATTATTTTTTTTAAGCTTTAAAAAATAAGATACAATTTCATACATGCAGAATTTTGAAATACAGAATAATGTAAAATAATAGCTAAAAGCAAAGCTATGAATGTTACTCTTTATTCCAGTAGGTATGATTCACCTGGTACTTGCTGATGTGCTTTGATTTGGTACTACTGAGCATCTCCTGTATGCAAGGCACTCAGGGCCTCTAGCATCTGACTTCTAGGAGATCTCCCCACGCGGATGCCAAAATGGATGGTGCGTACCCAGTGCCCGTGTCCTGTGTCTATATCTCAGGCTAATAGCACTCCTTGTCTGGAGATTAGCCGCTCCCCGCTGAGAAGTCATTTGCTCCTATGAAGAAGCCATGCCAAAGGACAATAACTCATTCAACGCTCATACTGGGCTGGCAGCACATCAGAGCTGAATCTTTCATCAGGGGCTTTAGGTTTGAGGAACAACAACATCTCATTGTCATTAAGGAATGATAATGCCATAAGGGATTTCCTCTAGGAGAAAATGGAATGTTTCCGATCGATCATCAACTGTTGCTGTAGTCTGTAGGATTTATTGGTTCTTAAGGTCTAAGGATTGAGTCAATCTAGGGAAGGCAGCAATATTGTCCACTCTGGGCCAGAGAACATGCTTTTTCCCCACCAGACGTCCATGTGTCCAGAGAAGGTAAATTCACCTTTTTACTAGCACAATAATGTCTTTCTAAAATTAACTTGAAAAATAAAAACTTTAAAAATTTCCTTAAAAATAAAGTTACTGCAAAAATGGAGAACTGATTTATGGTAATGCTCTTAGTAATTTAAAATGCCATTTTAAAAATTATTTATTAGAAAATTTTCAGAAGAAAAGAATCATCGAGTAGCTAAAAGAGCACTATCCTCAATGGCTAGCACAGTACCTGGCTTACTGCTGGTCTTCAATAGAGTTTTATTGCAAGAATCATAAAAGCTGGTGTGCGCTCACCTAATGGGCACAGCAGAAGGGTATGTGGCACTTCTGGGTGAGGGGCACAACCAGAACAGTGACCTTACCTAACAAATGCAAACATTGCAACTTAATCTTTTGTACCCTCGTAATAATTGAAGTTAAAAGAAAAAGAAGAATCACAGAAAGAGTATGTTGGTGCATACAAGCCTGATTCAGGACAGCCTAGTGCCTCCCCATCCTGGCTCTGGGGAAGAGGAGCCTGCAGGGAGCTCACAACCTGGCAGGCGAGGCTTAGCACCCAGCTTGCTGGGTGTCCTATGGCAAGAGGCATAATTGGGATCCTTCAACAACTCTTTATCTGGCTAGTTGATCAGAGTAAACTTTGTTCTCTGTCTAAAGCAGGCAGACCAGCAATGACACTGATGATCTTAGCCAAGACCAGTGCAAAGTTAGTTTGGGCTGATCCTCATTTTCTGTCCCAAAGGCGACCCAGGTCCATGGCCAATATCCATTGTCCATCACTTCCTGTTTCTGGAACACGAGTGTATCCTCACCATGATCTCGTACACTTCACATATCTAACCATACCCTTCACATTCATTGATTTCTTTCACATTTTATAGTAGATATTTCATAATTTCCCCTAGGGGAGCCTATTCAACAGTGTAACTCTGTTAAAATCAATTAAGTTTATATTTTCTTTTATCTACAAGGATCTTGCCTACCAAAATAAACCATATGGTGCCACCGGGTATTCTGTGCGAACATGAGACCTTGTTCAGATCACTGTGTTCCCTGAGTCTTAGAACATGTTTTAAACTTATGCAATGAATCATCAAGTGTGCTTACTTCAGCCTGTAACATGGGAAGGTGGGAGCTTTCAGTTTTTAAGCCAAGAGGTTCTCAATTTTTTTTTACTCATATCAAACATCACGATTAATCATTCCTGTCAAGTATAGTACACCTACTGCCTCCATGTACTGGCGGTAGGGACTTGTTTTCCTGCTTCAGGATTTATATTTTAGACAGATCATCCTTTAGCCAGTCAGTGACCATGTCTGCCATTTCCTGGTAAGAATATAAGATAAAGGCATGAGGTATTTGTTTCTCACAGAGTTGAATATCTCCTTCTGGAAAATCCTTCTTGATGTCTTCATAGAACTCTTTTGGACACCATCTATCTGTAGTACCATAGTAAAATGTAAGCTGAAAGAAAAGACAAAAATATTTTATTAGAAAACACGTTCCTCTCCCAACACAGGTATGACACCAGCAGCTGGCAGTGCCCTGTGGACGGCACCTGTGCCTGCCCTGTGCGCTAGTCCCAAGGCTTTCTCCAGCGCATGACTCTCTCAAGACACTGAGCTTTCACAGTTCACAGGTCTGTTTTAAGAGGAATTGATGGAACAAAAACCATGCAGAAAGTCTCTCATGTTAGCTCACCCAAAATTCACTCAAAGGACTCACTCGCAAAACTGTATACTGAGGGTGGGATGGATACTGGAGAGAAGGCAATTGAGGATGAGGACAAGAGTGGAGAGAGGGTCATCGGGTGACCAGTGACCATTTAATAGGCTTACTATTTCCTACAGACAAGGTAAACACATGGGACATATCTGTTGAATGGATACCAAGGTGGATCAGAGAGAGTCAGCCCAGATGAGAGGCAGCTAGAGGCTGATAAGATGTGATCAGTATCCCAAGACAGTTTATGACATTTCTGTGAAATGGCTCCATGCCATCAGGAGAGTACGCCGATTCGGTGGGGACATGTTCTAAGTAGGTGACAGCAAGCAGACTGGAGACTGGATATCTGCCTCCACCTGCCTGTGGATATATTTATATATATATAATCTAGCTTTAGGTGCTATTCCTCACTGAGAAACCACTATGTTCTAGTTCTCCTGTATTTCTAAAGAAAAGGAAAACAAAGTGACATCTGACATTCACAAGGGTGCACAATGGTAACTTTTATATAAAATAAGAACTAAATTTCAAGGACCCTATGACCTCTGTCATCACTGAAAGAGCTGTGCCCAGCATTAGCTCTTAATTGGCCAGTTACAATTGCTTGCACCTTCCATAATATACCAAATTTGCTCTCTCACTCAAACATTTAATTGCTAATTCATTAATACGTTCAACAAATACTTATTGAGCACCTACTCTGTATTAGGAACCTGGAGAACAGAGATCAAAAGACATAGTCCTGAGGGAACAAAAGACACAGTCCGGAGGGAGGGGAGACAGGAAAGCCAAAGTAAAGGCAGTTTGAGAGCTCAGATGAGGGGCAGCTGGAGGGAAGCTGTGGGCAGGAAACATCTGCCAGACAGTGTGGATGTCTGAGTTGTCTTCAAGGTGGGGGAGCATGCTGTGGGAAGACCTAGCAAGGTCCAAAGGATGCCAGGGCATGGCATGCTTGGAGAATTGGCATGAAAAATGGCTGGAATAATGATGGTGTGAGATAAGACTAGAGAGGCAGAGAGGGGTTAGCTCGTGCTCAGTCATCTCCCGTTAAGAAGGTTCCACTTTATGCTGAAGTCCACAGGATCTAACAGAAAACTTTACATGATGCAGTGACATGATCAGGTCCCTAGGTTATGAAAAGTACCGTGGCTATGTTGGGAAGAGAGACTGGAAGGTATCAAATGGTTAGGGGTAGCAGGTGTGGAATTATGTGCTCACTGGATTACTTTATCATTCATTAAATCCATGATCTGAATATGGGACAGGTAAGATTGCTCTTTATAAAAACAATGCCTTTATTATAATAATATTATGACTTAACAAACATCCAAAGAGATGGGTTAGTTTAAAAAAAAAAACCTTTAAAGAGGGAAACATTTAATATAATATTCCAGAGAATAAATTATTAACAACTAAATCTTGAGTGGCACACTTCCTCTGAATCACTTCAGAGATCTTTCTGTTGTTACCTGGGGTTCCAGTTTTGAATGCTGTACAGGATCTCAACGTACAGATTTATCACTTAATTTATTCTTCCCATTCTCCTATTTTTGTTTGCTGTAGTGATTTCTGGGGACTCCAAAGCTCCTAAAACTAAAACTCATTTTGCCATGGCTCTTAGGAAAGTAAGAACTTCTTTCTGGAGAATGGGAGAGCCCAGGAGTTGCCTGCTTCTTTTTCCTGGTCTCAGCCCTTTCTATAGCTCTCAAATCCCACAATCTCAACACCAGTGGGTGAATATTCTGGCCAGTTGTAGAAAAATACAACTACCCTGCTGTCGCTTCCCCTTGAAATGCTGTTGAGAGTACAAGCTGTATTTGTAAGCACTAATTACCTAGCAATAGGGCTAATAACCTCAAGTTCTCTCTAAACCAGTCCTCAGGCTTACCACAGGAATCTTCTAAATTATGTTCAGTACATGGGGCATGGAAAAGTCACTGTACATAATTGTTCAGTACTTCCTCACAGCATGAAATGCTGTGAAGGAGTCTGGAAAGTCAGACTTGGGTCTGTGCCCATCAAGGCTGTTCTTCTGCTCCAGTGCCTGCTCTTGCCTCGAGATACCTGGACACTGAGAAAGCCCCTCTGAGACCCTCGCAGCAGCACAAGCTATTATGTGAAGTCTTATGAAAACTACAATACAGTGGATCAGCTAGAAGGAAAGCAAGGTAGGAAAGACCTCCTCTAATAAAGTCTGCTTGATAAGAAGAACCTTGTTACATGGACCTGCTGTTGCTTTCTGCTGACATTTCAAAGACTTTCTATGAAGAACTTGCCATTTGCTTTTCAGTGAGGCAATTACAACTTGCAGTGTTTCCAAGAGAAGCCTGGCTTGATGAGCCGTCGGCAGTGGGCAAATGCCATCCCCATACACAAAGGTGACAGGCAGTTAGGTAAGCAGGGGTGATGAACACAGAGCCCTACACATGTCTCTGGGTATCAGGAGACAAATCACATCCGAGTAATTATGGGGCACACACTGTCCAAGTCATGTACTAGGAATCTCAACAAAAGGTGCCGTCAGAGTTCAAGACAGGGTAGCAGTAAGGATTCTAGATTTCCCATACGTTCATATGATTTTATTTCTTGATTCGCCATGACCAATCACCATTTAGAGTGGGCTTCATTTGGTTTAATAGCTAATTGATGTTAAGGCTAGGTTTTTTTTTTTTTTTGAGACAGAGCCTCAAGCTGTCGCCCTGGGTAGAGTGCTGTGGCATCACAGCTCATAGCAACCTCC
The DNA here is from genome assembly GCA_963574655.1 of Perodicticus potto. Classification (NCBI taxonomy): domain Eukaryota; kingdom Metazoa; phylum Chordata; class Mammalia; order Primates; family Lorisidae; genus Perodicticus; species Perodicticus potto. Next base: position 25,590 of record CAUYRH010078270.1, read on the forward strand.
AACTCCTGGGCTCAAGCAAGTCTCCTGCCTCTGCCTCCCAAGTGGCTGGGACTACAGGCACGTACCACAACTTCCAGCTAACTTTTTTTTTTTTTGAGACAGAGCCTCAAGCTGTTGCCCTGGGTAGAGTGCTGTGACAGCACAGCTCACAGCAACCTCCAACTCTTGGGCTTTAGCGGTTCTCCTGCCTCCACCTCCCAAGTAGCTGGGACTACAGGCACCCGCCATAACACCCAGCTCTTTTTTGGTTGTAGCCATCATTATTGTTTGGCAGGCCCGGGCTGGATTCGAACCTGCCAGCTCAGGTGTATGTGGCTGGCGCCTTAGCCACTTGAGCCACAGGTGCCAAGTGAGCTAATTCAGACTTTTTTCCATCATCTAGATCAATTAGTTTTTTTCCAGCTCTGAGGTATAATTGACAAAAATTATACATGTTTAAGGTACACATGATATTTTGACAGATGGACACATTGTGAAATAATACCACAATCAGGTAAATCAACACGCCCAGCACCCCAGCCACAATGCTTCTGAGTGTGGAGAGCGTGCACAGCCCACTGCCTCAGTGGAGTTCCAGGCACAGCGTGGGACTGTTAGTTGCAGTCACCACGCTGCACAGGGGCCTGCAGAGCTTCCGCCTCGTAACCCAAAGTTGTTGATCCAGGTTTTGATGACAAAACATAGGCGAAACAGTTTTCTTCATAGTCCAAAAAACATATGCATTAGTCTTAAACTCCTGTGTACATGCACCCTTTGTCCATCTCATAACAATCAACTTTTTCAGTTATTGAAAATGAAAGAGAATCCAATTTTAAACTCAAAGAACAGAGACCCAGAATTCAAACTTATGAATTAAATGTTAAGTATCTGCTCTAAAAACAGTCACAAAAAATGTTTCTTTAAATAGTATATTCCTCTACATTATTTCCAAAATAACCAATTTTCACAGAACATCAGAATACCACAGCCACCAGCTGCATGAGACATAGACTGAGGGTCTCTGCAATGCCAGCAGGTCAGCAGGGCTGTCTCAGAGCCGCCTCCTCCTGACACACCAGGGCTCGTTCTCGCTCATCTGCTCTAAATCTTAAGTGAATAAATCTCTTCTAGGAATCCTTAATATTTATGTGATCTTAAATACCAAGTAAGCCTACAGTTATATGTCTAACTCATTTACAATGGGTACTTTAGACTAAAATTGAAAACTGCAAAACTCATGACAGAAACAAAAGTAGCAAATCCCATGAGGAGTACGGCAGGGATGTGCAGACATCACTCATCCTGAGACGATGTGCACAGAGGTGCTAGAGTTTGTACATGTCTATAGGGCTGGTTTCTCTAGACCATTAATGTTTAAAATAAACACAAGAGAAGAAGAACTTGTAGGCTGGGACTCTCTACACGAGCCAAATAAGGAAATATATTCCTCAAAAGTTAAATGTTAGCCCACCTGAAACACTGTACAAAAAAAATTGTTAACCACCCTGTACTAGGCATAGTATTTACCAAGTGTTGATTAAATACCAGTATTTGTGAAAAGTCTTACGTATTGTCCGAGTCCCCAGGAACCACTTGATTCTGCACTTCCCAACCTGAGGCCTGGCAGGGCCAGTCCCTGGCCAGGCCTGTTTGCAGCCCCAGCTCCCGTGAGACCTGAGCACGTCCTATTCTCAATATACTTTCTTACTATGTCTCTCTTTCAGTCAGTTTTACATTCTTCTTAAATTTTCAAAGCCTTTTCAAAAATATACGCTACAGATCAAGATTTTTTTAAATTATAAAATAGTGTAGGAACACACTGAAAGTGAGTCAACAGAGATGGAAAGTAGGCACTTCCCAGTGACAAAGGAGGTCTGTGAGCTGAACCTGGGTGACAGTGACCATCTCAAAACTCATATTGTGGGACCTCTCTGGCTCATAAAGGGTGACACGGCTGCCGCCTGTCTCTCAGGACTCTCACCCTTGGCCTCCCACCACCATGCTGAGGAAGACCAAAAGGCCAGCTGAGGAGGTTTCGTGGAGAGAAACTGAGGCATCCAGGCAGCACGGACCACAGCGTGAGCCTTGACCCTGACTCTGTTAAGCACAGACTAGCTGTTTGCTGTGTGCCCTCACCAAATTCCCCACCCACAGAATAAAAATGGTGTTTTAACCCCATTGAGTTTCAGGGAAATCTGTCTCCAGCCACAACAGCTGGAACATCAGTTAAGCTGCCTCCCCAGAGCCCATACTCCCACACGCCTTCTTTGTAAAGTCTCCACAGAAATCCTGCTTGATTCTTGGCACCAAAAGTAGCTACCATCTGCAGAGCTCTGTCTTCTGACCTCTCAGTTACCACAGTGAGAGAGACTAACAGGGTTCTGCTGACAGCTGGTCACCAGAGAACTCACTAGCGCCCATGGTCCACTGACAGCACAGGACACTGCAGGTGCTAGAGCCTCACGCCCAGCTCCAGCCTCTGCCTGGCCGCTCCCATGTGGTGTCATGTGTACCTCTGTAAGCTCTCAGCTGCCTTCTGAAACATGGCCAAACATAGATATATCAAAATAATAAAGGCTTGATGACACGAAGCCAGAGGTGCCACAGCCAAGCCTCCTCTCCCAAAGGGGCACAGAGAGGCGCCCACCCCTGCCCAGGGTCCATCCCACAGGCCCCACCTTAGCTCCATCACGGGTGCGAAGAGCATGCTGAGGAGGGCTGGGAGGCCAGGTATGGGAGGCATCAGGGAGGTCTCTCTCAGCAGCATGGTTGAGCCTGCCGAAGGTCGTATATGTCAGGCACGAAGTCGAACTATGAGGAGTGGTGTGCCCTCCCCAATGAGTGCACCCCCATCTGATGAGTGTCCCAGAGGCTGCCCTAATAGTAAGGAGCTCCTAGTTCTCTGTTCCCCACCCCCCAACAGAGACAGCACACTACAACTTAGCACCCCACTAAGCTCCATCACTGTGTCCACACAGGGACAGCTCTCTACCCTCTTCCTCCTCCTTATTAGACTACCAGGTTTCCAGCTCTGTAGCCAGTCCTGGTAGATGAACGAGCCAACAAGGAGCCAGCAGTTCCCCCACCCCGTGCAGAGGGACAGGGAGTGCCCCACGGCTCAGCCTCTGTGGTCAGCATAAGTGTGAGAGCGTGCTCCCCACGCAAAGGCAACTTCCCAGTGGTGGAGCAATAGAGCTGCAAGGTACCAGTGGCATTCACTGACAGGGACGCGGCCACCAGCATTCTCTGGTGCAGGTCTTCGGGGGCATCACTGATGATGACAGAGTTGATGCTCTCCTTCTCGATCCAGACACACCTGCAGGAGGAGGGGCAGCAGTCAGGGGTCTGCCAACCTCCAGCCAGACAGCGTGCTCACATCGTGCCCAACCCACAACTTGGATGTTTCAAACATTCAGTCCAATGAAAACATGGATGCTGGATGGGCTGAACCACATCTGACACCTCACTCTCCTGAGTGCCTCCTCTCACCAGAGCATAGCGTACACTGAAGTCTTCTACTCTCTTCTCTCCTGTGGGATCCTAACTATTCCTAAGTACCGCCTACCCAGACCTCCACCTCCACTTCCACCTGACACCCTCTGCACTGAGCTACCTGCCCATGCTGGCACTTGCATGTGTGGGCAGAATGTGGAGTCCTGTGAAAATGCAGACTCCAGGGTGCGGCCTGAGCCTCTGCACTCCAGTCTGTGCTGCTGGTCCCCTCAGGGCACTGTGAGAAGCCAGGGCTTCCCAAATGCTTTAGGACGAGTCTATGAAGCTAGCCAGCATCTGACATAAGCCTTACAGTCCCCCATGGCCTGCCCAGCTCCCCCATACTGAAGGCTCTCAGACCCTCATACACAAACGCTCAGAGTCAGGCCTGCACACTTGGCGCCAGCACCACCTCTCCCACCTCGCCTCCCTCCCATAGCACCCGTACCTCAGAGTCTCCTTCAGGTCTTAGATTTCTCTGGAAAACACCCATGGCCTTCTGAGTGCCACCTGGGCCCCTATTTGCTATTGGAAGGCTCTGTATCCCCATCAAGACCTTATCACCCTAAGTTATAATCACCAGTTTTCTTTTCCACATCCTCCAAGAAAAAAAGTAAAGTCTCTGACAAAAGATTCTCCAAAATGTCTTACACAGGATGGTGAGGGACATGGTTGGAGGTCAGCCCCTCCAAACCTCAGGTTTAAATCCAACGATCCCCAGTGTGGGAGCTGGGCCTGGTGGCAGATCCTTCATGCATGGCTTGGTGTCCTTACCATGGTAATGAGTGAGCCCTGGCTCCGTTAGTTCACTCCAGAGCCCACTATTAAAAAGAGCCTGGCCCTCCTCTCTGCCTCTCCCCTCCTCTCCCATGTGACACGCCTGCTCCCCTTTCTCCTTCCGTCCTGAGTGGAGGCTCCTGAAGCTCCACTTGCTAGTGCCAAGCTTCCTGAACTATTTGCAGAACTGTGAGCCAAATAAATCCCTTCATAGATTATGCAGCCTCAGCCATTTCCCTATAGCAACATAGAACTAAGGCAAGTGGTTTTCATGTAAAAGAAAAAAGAATACATTAAATCCGGGCTAGGTAGGAAATTAGAAAGAGTTAGAAAAGATAACACATGCCAACAGGTTAGAAATAAAAATTAGTTCCAGATGGGGTCTATAAATAGAGAAGCAGAGAAAAAAAAAAACTGATGGGAAAGGTAAGTTAATCATACCTGAACTTGGATATTCTGGTCAAACTATGACACTTCAGTTCGTAAGGGTTAAAAGGCCCATGGAGAATTGCCTATGTGCATAAAATACAGGAATTATCACTAAGATGCACAATATCTCTTAACATGAAGATAAAAATCCCAAAGTCAGCCTATAATTTTTCAAAAAGGCTACATCCCAATCATAATACTCAAAATTCAGTGAGAAAAAGGTACCTTAAAGAAGGTATTTCTCAGGTGGCGCCTGTGGTTCAGTGAGTAGGGCGCCAGCCTCATATACTGAGGGTGGCAGGTTCAAACCCAGCCCCAGGAGAACTGCAACAAAACAATAGCCAGGCGTTGTGGCAGGCACCTGTAGTCCCAGCTACTCAGGAGGCTGAGGCAAGAGAATCACCTAAGCCCAAGAGCTGGAGGTTGCTGTGAGCTGTTTGACGCCACAGCACTCTACCAAGGGTGATAAAGTGAGACTCTGTCTCTACAAAAAAAAAAAAGAAGGTATTTCTCTGGGATGTAACTAATCCCCCTCCTCCATGATTCCACCAACATCTCTCTCTCTCTCTTTTTATTTATATATACATAAAGTCTTGGCCAAAAAAGGGAAACACTGCCAAAGAGCTTGGTAAAAATATTATTCTTTCAATTGCAGCAGACCAACCCAGGTGGCAAAGGCTGGGGTAATACAGGTGGAGTCCCTGGCGGGGCGGGGAAGCCAGCCAAGTTCCCTGTGCAAATGGCACGTGGCACCCGCTCCAATGGCCAATCCTCAAAAGCCCACACAGCCTGTGTTTCCACCAATATTGGTAAAACACACACGGGTCACCTTTGGAAAAGAAGGTTAAAAAACAAAACTAGTCAAGGCTTACCTCTGAAACCCACCGAATGCTAAACCCTGTTGTTCTCTTATTCATATAGGATCGATAATAAGAGAAGTAACAGCATAGAGGCAAGGAAGAGGAAACTTCATGACTATTAGCTACGACTTCCAGTGTGGACAAGGAGGAAGATGTTATGTTTTTAATTACATTTTGAAACAACTTCTGCACATCACCTTGCAGTTTGGAGTCCCCAGTCTATTAGAAGAAAAGCTCTCTAACAGAATCCGCAGCAGCTGCTTCTCGTCGTCCTTCACAGGAGATGGCACAGATCCCTCTGTCGAGTTTTCGACCGATTTGGAGAAGAGGCCCTTGAGAGCTTCATGGCTTTGCTGAACAAGACAAGAAAATTTTGTTTTGCTAAAAAAATTATGTATTAAAAGTAGCCTGTGGCTCAAAAGAGTAGGGCACCGGCCCCATATGCCAGAGCTCATGGGTTCAAACCCAGCCCCAGCCAAAAACTGCAAAAAAAAAAAAAAAGCACTTTATCCCAACCTAATAGATATTTTATAGGCATTACCTTCACTCTGATCTCTGCGTCATTAAGGGGTAGAGAGATAATTTTATCAAGTTCATTTGAAAAATTCAAACAAAATAAACAAGACAGCTTTTACTATATCACAGCTATCAGAAAAACTGAAAAAGAGAAACATTTTTTAAAAAAGCCTTTTTACACAAAATTTGGTCTTAACACTGGGATAGAAATCTAACTCCCTGCAGTGTTCTCGCATGTTAGTTAGCACCAAAGGAGCTCCAGCCAACACTGGTCTATCTGCCTCTCCTGACGCCCTACAGCCTGCGCCCCAGAAGAAATTACCTAAGTGAATAAAGACCTTCAACACCAGCCCCCAAAGTGGCCTCTGATCATCTCGACAGATGCAGAAAAACCATCTGATAAAATTCGACATTCCTTTATAATAAAAACTCTCAACGACTACTGTGAGATTTCAGATCCCACAGTATCTGGGCTATACAATCAACTAGAAATAGAAGGAATATACTTTAACATAATAAACGTCACATATGACATGCCCAGAACCAACAGCACATTGAAAGGGGTAAACTCAAAGTTTTTTCTCTAAGAACTACAACAAGGCAAAAATGCCACCACTCTCACCACTCTATCCAACATAGTACTGGTTCTCGCCAGAGCAATCAAGCAAGAGAAAAGAAACAAAAGGTATCCACTGGAAAAGAGGAAGCCAAACTATCCCTCTTTGCAAATGACATGATATTAAATATAGAAAATTCTAAAGACTCTACCAAAAAAACTTATGAAGTTTTACAAATAAATGAATTCAGTAAACCTATAAGATACACAGATTATTACACAAAAAATCCATAGTGTTTCTATACACTAATAACAAACTAGCTAACAAAGAAATTAAGAAAGCAATCCCATGTAAAATAGTCATAAAAACTCCTAGGAATAATATAAACCAAGAATATGAAAGACATCAACAAGAAAAAGTAAAAAATACTTATGAAAAAACTAAAGAGAACACAAACAGTGAAAAGACATCCCATGTTCATGGACTGGAAGAATTTATATTGTTAAAATGACCATGCTACCACGGTAACCTACCAATTCAATGCAATTCTAATCTAAAACACCACTGACATTATTCATGGAAGTAGAATAAAAATCCTAAAATTCATACGTAAACGTAAACTTCATATAACCAAAGCAATCCTAGGCAAAAGAACAAAGCAGGAAGCACCACACCCCACCCCACCCCCGATTTCAAGATTTACTACAAAGCCACAGTAACCAAAACAGCATGGTATTGGTATGAAAACAGGCATATATACCAATGGACAGAACAGAGAACATGGAAGTAAACCCACAAGTTTACAGTCAACTGACTTAACAAAGGCACCAAGAACATACAATGGGGAAAGGACAGGCTCTTTAGGAAACAGCACTGGGGAAACTGGGGTCCAGACACAGAGGAGTGAAACTAGAGCCCTGCATCTTACCACATAAAAAATCAACTCAAAATGAATTAAAGACTTAAATTTAAGACCTCAAACTATAAAACTACTGAAGAGGCTCGGTGCTTGTGGCTCAAGCGGCTAAGGCGCCAGCCACATACACCTGAGCTGGCAGGTTCGAATCCAGCCCAGGCCCGCCAAACAACAATGACAGCTGCAACCAAAAAATAGCCAGGCATTGTGGCCGGTGCCTGTAGTCCTAGCTACTTGGGAGGCAGAGGCAGGAGACTAGCTTGAGCCCAGGAGTTGGAGGTTGCTATGAGCTCTGATGCCACAGCACTCTAGCCAGGGAGACAGCTTGAAGCTCTGTCTCAAAAAATAAATAAATAAATAAATCTACTGAAGAAAACATAGGTGGAATGCTTTAGGAGATTGGCCTGAGAGAAGATTTCATAACTAAGACTTCAAAAGCACAGGCAACAAAAACAGACCAATGGGACTATATTAAACTAATCTTCACAGAATCAACAAGAGAGAACAGACAACCATAGATAGAAGAAAATGTTTTCAAAGCACTTACCCAGCAAATGACTTATATCCAAAATATACAAGAAACTCCAAAAACAGCAATAAAAAGCAAATAATCCAATTAAAAAGTGGGCAAATGATCTGAATAGACATTTCTCAAAAGAAGATACACCAACAGTAAGATAAATATGAAAAAATACTCAACATTACTAATCATCAGGGAAATGCAAATTAAAACCATAATGGATTACCATCACAAATAAGAAAAGAAATGACCACAATGAAATATCTTACCCCAGTTAGAATGGCTATTATCAAAAAGGCTAGAAGTACATCCATTGAGGATACTGAGGAAAGAAAACTCTTGTACACTGTTGGTGGGAATGTCAGTACAAGCGTTGTGGAAAACAACATGAGGGTTTCTGTAAAAAGTATAAACAGAATGGCCATATGATCCAGCCACACACTGCCGGTATTTACCCAAAGGAAAGAAAATTAGTCAGCTCCACCCCCAATTTATTGCAGCATATTCACAACAACTGGAATATGCAATCAACCTAAAAGTCCATCAAGAGATGGCTGGACAAAGACGATGTGATCTGCACACACAATGCAACACTGTCCAGCCATTCCTGGCACTGTGGACGAGCCTGGAAGACATTGTGTCAGGGAAACAAGGCAGGCACAGGAGGACGAAGACCACGTGTTCTCACTCATGGAGGAGCTAAAAAGTCAGAATCTATGGAAACCAGAGTACAGTTGTGGCTATAAAAAACTGAAAAGGCTGGGGTGACAGGGCAGGAGGACTGGGCTGCGTGTTCTACAGCACTGAAGGGTGGACACAGCCAATTGTGACATCATGTGCATTTTCACAAAGCAGGAAGCAAGGATTCTGAGTGTTCACAACACAAAGACACAACAAATGTTTGAGGTGATGCATTTGCTGATTATCCTGATTTAACCATTACAAATTGTATACATGCCAGAATGCCACTCTGTACCCCATAAATACATACAACTAAAAATAAAAGGAAAAAATAGTGGCATTTCTTCAGACCAAGAAATATAACTTGAGAACTGGTTCTGAAATATAGCAGAACCTCTGTACACTGGCCCCCCAAGGGATTGTAATAAACTGGCCAGCATATGGAGGTGGACACCAGAAGGAACCAGGCTTGCTCAACTGACACAGACATGAAGTGAATGTCTGGTCTGTGAAAATTAGGTCAGCTGAAGCAAGTGGTCAGCTATGGAGGTTCTACTATAATTGAAAACAATTTTAAAATGCTCAAAATATTTGAAAGAAATATTAACTACCTCCCCATAAGGGAGATAAAACTTAGAATTCATTTTTCAGGCTTCCCAAAGAGAGAACATTTTTAAATCTAATTTTCATTCTAAGAGAAGCAAGAATAAACAAAAGCAATAATATGCAGTCACCGTAACTAGGCTCAGAGAAGGCTAGAAGACATGAAAATGGGGCTGCAGACCCCTCACAAACAGCACCCCAAGGACAAGCAGGCACACGTACTTTGGACTCGTAGGACTCCTCCATGAGCTCGGCGTGGCCCTCCTTGATGAGCACGTCTCTGAGGTTGATGGCATCCTGGACCCGGGAGTAGCGGTACACATCCACGTGCAGCACGCTGTGCACCACGGAGAAGACCTTGACTAGAAGCGCACAGCCGCTCACCAGGGAGGCGAACCGCCGGCTGGCCGGGCCACTCCAATGCTCCCCACAGACCAGAGACCTGGCCGATGGCCTCATTTTGCAAATTTTAAATTCCAAAGCCTACAGGACAGAAGGGCATGGCTGGAACTATTTTATTAACGCGTGCGACACTCATCTCAGATACCACTGAAAAGTGACTTTGCTCATGCGTCTTTAGGGTTTACACAAAAATCTTATAAAAAAAATAATTTCAGGGTAGTGAGGATTTCATAAGAAACTTGATTTGATTTTTTTTAACAACGAAAGAGTACAGAATAACTTTTAGATTGTTTTCACACTGATAGGAAGGTATGTATGAATATGTCTCCAGCCCCACTATAGACTGTCTGGTTTCAACGTAACCAGAAACCTTAGAAACAGTAATAGAAAATACTACTGAATTAAAACAACTTTTTTTTTTAAATTAATGTTTATTTCCTTTTTTTTTTTCCCAGACAGAGTCTCACTTTATCACCCTTGATAGAGTGCCATGGCGTCACAGCTCACAGCAACCTCAGATTCCTGGGCTCAAGCGACTCTCTTGCCTCAGCCTCCCAAGTAGCTGTGACTACAGGCGCTCACCACAACACCCAGTTATTTTTTAGAGAAGGAGTCTCACTCTTGCTCAGGCTGGTCTCAAACCTGTGAGCTCAGGCCATCTACCTGTCTCAGCCTCCCAGAGTGCGGGGATTACAAGCCTTCACATATTTTGGAAGAGCAGAAACCAAATTCTACTAAGCGACAAAACAAGTCCCTTCCCTGTTCTGGGCCCTGCTTCCCCTAGCTATCAGCTGAGTGGGGTGGGGAGATATGACTTGCAGAATCAGATCTAGTATTCAGCATTCATTCCATGGAATCTTCTCTACTTTACCTGAAAGGGAAGTTCAAGAAATTGACAGGGAATCTCCCGTAAAAGATCCAGATCTACATGAGACCTATTACCATAATCTACAAAGAATACCTGGAAAATAAAGCAAGCACACCCTTCAGAGCAGAGTTAACGCAACGCCCTACTTGAGCACTGCAATGCAACAATCTACTCTAATTCTGTAATTACAGAATCCTTAGAGCGACCTGAGCTTAAATTCACACATCAATGAGGAAAATAATTTAGACTGCTTTTCTGATTGCAATTAAATTTAATTTTCACCTGTAATTACAAAAGGTGCTCTATAAATTGCTACAAGTTTTAGTCTCATTTCTCTTTGAGTGATTTGTTACAGAGAAAAACATACCTCAGCAGAATTTCCAGAAACATAAAGAATTTGAGCTCTGAAGTAGCTTTCTTTATCCAAATCAGCAAAGGGTGCCAAACAGACCAAGTCTGGGTGTGGATGACTGGGCAAGGGAACCAAGTTCAGTTGGTTTATTTCAGCAGTAAGCTTTTTCAGGATCTCTGCATTTTTTTCATCAATCCTATAGCCCCAAAAGTGTCCTACTTCAACCACCTAGAAAGGAAGAGAAATGGGAATGAAATTGGCTAGAAAGGATTTCTACAAAGAGGACTGTAGGCTTCAACCATGGGGCGGGCACACTGCACTACACAGCCATTTCACAAGCTGTGTTTCTTGTATTTTACAGGTTTTTAAATAGATGTTTCTCAGAAGAGGGGACTCTGGCCAACACAAGTAAGGAAATATGTGTTATATAGTCTTTTCTTGGAAGAAAAAGACTCATTAGCATGTAAGAGTGCTAAAGCTTCTGGGAGGTCATAAAAGAGAAAAGCCGTTTCATCTTTGTTTAGTGCAAGATGAATCCCACAGGGCCTGCAGGTGTCCTGTGGGGGTGGGGGTTGGCCCAGGGTGAATGCCCAGCCCACCAGACAAGGGGTGACCAGGGGTGGCAAGTGGGAAGGGTGGACATTCCATCAAGAAGGGCTTTGCTGAGCAGCTTCTGCCCACGGCCACCACCAGAATGTGAAAGCTAGGGTGAATAGTGTGAATCACCAGGGTTCTCCAATCTGTCTAGAATCCAGACTTTATAGGAAATTTCCCAATGTATAGCAACAAATTCACAAGAAAGCATACAAGTATTTTAATTTTTATTCTAAAGTAAAAATCACACCCAAATAATAATGGTATTACTGCTATTTTGTTAACATAAACTCAATTATACAGGCATATATCATTATGCCAACTAACACTTTTAACATGTATCTTGTTAAATCTAATTTTAGCATTTTAAATGTACCTGACATTTTGAAAATTAACTTTGATTCTAGAATGAATATTTGTTTCATTTTCATTTTAGCCACACTTCAATTTAACAATATAGTGATTCAAGCTTGCCCACATGGACTAGATTATCAAGGTGCACAGGCTGCGTGAGTATGAACTTACCCCGTGTGTACAACATGTGATTTTAGATCAAGAAGAAGAAGCCTCCCTGCATCATTCTCACCTCTGTGACGTCAACAGTTAGCAGGAGATCCGTGACTGTCTGGGACCTGTCACATGTGTTGAACGAGACCTGCATGGGGTCCACTGTCTGCTTCTGGAAGTCCACATTCACCCTACAGGACATGATTTATTTTTTTTGAGACCAAGTCTCCATACATCACCCTCGGTAGAGGGCTGTGGCGTCACAGCTCCCAGCCACCTCAAACTCTTGGGCTTAAGTAATTCTCTTGCCTCAGCCTCACCAGCAGCTGAGACTACAGGTGCAGAACATGGTATTTTTTAAAAAATAAAAATTAAGTGTTGCCAAGAAAATGTTTACATATGTGAAGTTTTCACTTAAACTACTCTAATATTTCCACAGAAAATAACATTTTCAAAAAATATTTAAGGCCAGCGATGACAAATTTGATTTCATCACAAACATGACTTTCTGGCAGCTCCCTGAGCTGCCCCCGAGGGGTACACGCTCCAGCAGTCTCACACTGCCATCCAGAACCACAACCTAAAAGCCAAGACTCAGACAAGTGTAGCGGCTCACACCTGCAATCCCAGATTCTGGGAGGCTGAGATGTGTGGATTGCTTGAGCTCAGGAATACTAGACCAGCCTGAGCAAGAGTGAGATCCCCATCTCTACTAAAAATAGAAAAACTAGCTGGCGTTGTGGTGGGTGCCTGTAGTCCCAGCTGCTCAAGAGGCTGAGAGAGGAGGATTGCATGAGCCCATGAGTGTGATGCTGCTGTGAGCTATGACATCACAGCACTCTACCCAGGTGAGACTCTGTCTCAAAAAAATAAAAATAAAAGCTAAGACTCCTTTTAAGGAAAATGTACTTTTAAGAGTATAAATTCTAAATATAGGAACTGCCATGTTTCCTAACTTGTGATTTCAGAAGTGAGTGGCTTCAACCTTTAGAAAAATACACGAATCCACACTTGGCTCAGCGTTAGAAAACACACAATTAAAAAAAAAAAAAGAAAAGAAAACACACAATTGTCTAATCAGCCCAAGAAGTACGTCGCACCTCTTAAAGGAGTAAGATAGTAAATGCTGAGCTCTGGGATATAAAAGACAAATTAGATAAAAATAAATTTTTCCTCTTCTAATATTTCTGTTCCAAAACAAAGGGAAAGGACCAGGCATAGTGTCTGACGCCTGTAATCCTAGTACTCTGGGACGCCAAGGTGGGTGGACCGCCTGAGTGCACATGTTCCAGACGAGCCTGAGCAAAGGCAGCTCCACCTGGCTACAAAGCCGATGCTATTAATGTGAACTAAAGCAAAGTTAGATCAGTGTCATCCAAGCCCTATTTCTGAATATGTGCAGGCAGGTGGAGGTACCTCGTGCTGCGGAGCTTGGACACACTCCCCGCCTGCACCTTCCCCTCAATCTCCTCTGCAGAGTGCACGCTGAGCTCCAGGGAGACCTTCAGCTGAGACATCTTTATGGCCATGTACACTGCAGGGAGGGTCTTGAATCTCTCTGTTGGATTACGTGAGAACTCCACAAAGGCTCTGTTCCACAAATGCAAATTAAAAGATAAGCTTAGCAGGCATCTGATAAAAAAGAAATGCATATTTGCTTCTCTCAAGATCAGACAGAAATTCTCATTGTCACATCTCTCCTCAAAAATGCCAGCAACTCTTCAAACTATAATTAATCAATAACAGGAAATTTACTGATTTAAGGGGAAATTATTCATTTATGAGAAATAAAGTTACAATGACATGTAACCAAATATAATCATTTTCAGCATAAGGCAGAATAAACACTAAATTCACATGAAATTTTCAGCTAGGAAATCTTAATTTTCATAACTATAACAAAAAGACAGTTTATCTCTCTTTGCTTTTTGCCACTATATAGTAACACGTGGGTATGGAAAGCCACACAAGCGTGAAGTTCAGGGACTCTTGTGTCCCTGTTAGTTTACTATCAAGCAACGCTGGTGGCTGCCCCAACACGTGTCAGGGTCCCACACCAGCCCGTGCTGCAGGAGTGTGCAGTAGGCACAGTCAGGGTGCCTGAGGGTATCTGTGGCACATGGAGACCCGTGGGTTTGCCCTGTCAGTGTGCGGGTTTCCTAACACCCTGGTCAAGACAGTAGCCACAAGTCACACAGATTCATGACCCTCTTGCTGTTACAAACCACTCTAAAGTGAGTTTTCTCGAGTAAACATGCTTGTGAGTGACAGGAGAGGATGCCAATCCAGAGTGTCGGGGCTGCCCTCTCGCCACCGTGTCCTGGGCACCCCACTGCCTGCAGCCTCCTTCCCCCACAGCTCTTTCTACCACTGCCTGACTCGCCCGTTTCCATCTTAGCTCTTTTCTTTAGAAGGCTCCTAAGTGATGATTGCATGTGGAGAACAAAGGAGAGAGAAGCCCGAAAGGGTCAAGTCTTCCAGTGTGGACACGGAAAGCACAGGGCTGCAGGGGCATACGTCAAGGGCTGCAGTTTAATAGTAACTACAGCAGAACCTCAAGAGTCTACCCTCCCAACACCGAACACCCCTTAAGTGGACCTGATTTTGATAAACCAGATGTGCCCCCTGTGTACGGGTCAGTACAGCAGGCTGGCTCCTTATGTTGAGTCTAGCTCTGAATGCTGACCAGTGTGCTGCAGTCTGAGGGGCTGCTGCACAGAGGAGCTGCTGGACCTCCACACTGGTCCCACCCTCACTGCCTGTGCTGTGCCTGCTGCTTCCAGGACTAGCCCCTCCTCCTGTCTTGCCTACTTCCATCTGCCACTGATTCAGATCAGAACCCCGAGGGTCTCTAAGTGCCCATCTATTTCTGTTCATACTTGTCTGCCACAGAAGACCACCCAAGAGATGGTCCCTGGCCCCTGCAAATCAGGTTCTACCAGCACTGCCGCTGTGCCCGGCACCATCCAGTGCTTTCCAGGTCAAGACCAGCTCGTGTCCTCCTGCTAGAGCATCAGCCTGGCCCTGCTCCCACTGCCCCTCCACCGAAGTCCTGAGTGAACACCACTGCACCCACACTGGGCCGCAGACAGAACATCCTCTGACATTCCAGGCCTCTTCTGTGGCCCTTCACAACAGGCCAATATCTGTGGAGCTAGTCCCATCTCCACTGCACTTTTGAAAGCTTCTTATGGAAGAAAATGGGGTGCCCAGTCCCACCAGAGTCCATGGCCCAAAGCCCTTCACACTCCCATGAGTCCCCCGTGAAGGAGGCTCTGCTGCACCAGACACAGGGAGGCTCCTGCTCTCTGAATTGCTCTTGTGTATCTCTGTGCTCAAATACTTGAATCACAAGAATTGGTGCTGGTATAATCAGAAAGAATACTGGTATTCCCCCAAAATTAGCATGACATTTGTATTGTGACTAAAAAGCTGGAGATGGGGCGGCGCCTGTGGCTCAGTGAGTAGGGTGCCGGCCTCATATACCAAGGGTGGTGGGTTCAAACCAAGCCCTGGCCAAACTGCAACAAAAAGAAAAATAGCCGGGCGTTATGGTAGGCACCTGTAGTCCCAGCTACTTGGGAGGTTGAGGCAAGAGAATTGCTTAAGCCCAAGATCTGGAGGTTGCTGTAAGCTGTGACACCACAGGCACTCTACCGAGGGTTAATAAGTGAAACTCTGTCTCAAAAAAATAAAAAAATAGAGGGGAGGAGCCAAGATGGCGGCCGAGGAACAGCTTCCTTGCAACTGGGCACGGTGAGACTCGGGAGAGAAGAATTCAGGCATCTCTGGCTGGTGAGATCTGCCCAGAAACATCCCTTTGGGGACGTAGGGAGACAGCGTGAGACTTCTGGACCCCCGAGGAAGGCAAAAGCAGTGGAGATCTGGCAAGTGCTTGCGTGTGTTCGTTTGGTCTAATCCTGCCGGCAGCTGTGGCTGCAGCAGCAGTGAGATTGCAAACTGGAAAGGC
>CAUYRH010078271.1:0-10783 GCA_963574655.1 Perodicticus potto
CTGGCCGGGGCCCTTGCTAGTCGTAGAACTATACACTTTCTTATTTCTACCCACATAGGAATCCCAATATTTTACTTATACCTCAGACATGCACTTACAAAAAGACGCTTGGTCTACTTTTAGTTCCTTGAGTGTTCTCCAAACTTCTTTCCAAGAAGGTCGTATTAGCTTGCATTTCCACCAACAGTGCAGAAGTGTTCCCTTCTCTCCGCATCCACGTCAACATCTGTAGTTCTGGGATTTTGTGATGTGGGCTAATCTTACTGAAGTTAGATAATATCTCAAAGTCGTTCTGATTTGGACTTCTCTGATGATTAAGGATGATGAGTATTTTTTCATGTGTTTGTAGGCCATGTGCCTGTCTTCATCAGAGAAGTTTCTGTTCAAGTCTCTTGCCCTCACAGAAATGGGGTTATTTGTTCTTTTCTTATTGATTAGTTTGAGTTCTCTGTAGATTCTAGTTACCAGACTTTTGTCGGAAGCATAACCTGCAAAAATCTTCTCCCATTCTGAAGGTTGTCTGTTTGCTTTACTTACTGTGCTCTTGGCTGTGCAAAGCTTTTTAGTTTGATCAGATCCCAGTAATATATTTTTGGTGTTGCTTCAAATTGCCCAGGTGAGTCCTCCTCATAAAATACTCTCCCAGGCCAATTTCTTCAAGTGTTTTCCCCGTACTCTCTTCTAGTATTTTTATAGTTTCATGTCTTAAGTTGAAATCTTTAATCCAGTGAGAATCAATTTTTGTTAGTGGTGAAAGGCGTGGGTCCAGTTTCAGTCTTCTACAGGTCACCAGCCAGTTCACCCAGCACCATTTGTTAAATAGGGAGTCTTTCCCCCACTGAATGTTTTTTTTTGTTTTTTGAGACAGAGCCTCAAGCTATCACCCTGGATAGGGTGCCGTGGCATCACAGCTCACAGCAACCTCCAACTTCTGGGCTCAAGCGAAGTCTCCTGCCTCCACCTCCCAAGTAGCTGGGACTGCAGGCGCCCGCCACAACGCCCAGCCATTTTTTGGTTGCAGCCGTCATTGTTGTTTGACAGGCCCGGGCTGGATTCGAACCCGCCAGCTCAGATGTACGTGGCTGGCGCCTTAGCCCGCTGAGCCACAGGCGCCGAGCCCCCACTGAATGTTTTTGATAGGCTTGTCGAAGATCAAATGGCGATAAGTAGCTGGGTTCATCTCTTGGTTCTCTCTTCTGTTCCATAAATCCATCTCTGTTTTTGTGCCAGTACCATGCTGTTTTGATCACTATAGATTTATAGCATAGCCTGAAGTCTGGTAACATGATACCTCCTCAAGGAACTAAAAATAGACCTGCCATTTGATCTTGCAATTCCTCTACTAGATATATACCCAAATGATCAAAAATCATTTTCAAGACATTTGTACCAGAATGTTTACTGCAGCCTAATTCATAATTGCCAAGACATGGACACAGCCCAAGTGCCCATCCACCCATGAATGGGTTAACACATTATGCAGCCATAAAAAAGGGTGGAGACGTTACAGCTTTTATGTTTACCTGGTTGGAACTGAAACATATTCTTCTTAGTAAAGTTATCTCAAGAATGGAAAAAAAAAGTATCCAATGTACTCAATACTACTATGAAATCAATATATAATCACCTACACACTCATATGAATGGCAAAACATAACTATAGTCCAGAAAGTAGAAGGGAAGAGGAGGGGGGGAGAGGAGGGAGGGCATTTGGGGGGACCTCACCTAATGTGCATGATGCAATGGTACATTTCAAAACTATTGAGAAGGCTCGGCGCCTGTGGCTCAGTGGGCTAAGGCGCCAGCCACGTACACCTGAGCTGGCGGGTTCAAATCCAGCCTGGGCCCGCCAAACAACAATGACGGCTACAACCAAAAAAAAAAAAAAAATGGCCGGGCGTTGTGGCGGGCGCCTGCAGTCCCAGCTACTTGGGAGGCAGAGGCAGGAGACTCGCTTGAGCCCAGGAGTTGGAAGTTGCTGTGAGCTGTGATGCCACAGCACTCTATCCAGGGTGACAGCTTGAGGCTCTGTCTCAAAAAAAAAAACAAAAATAAACTATTGAGAAATGAGTATAATTGTGATAGATGTGCTACTTAGTTCAATGTAAGCATTTCACATTGTATATCAAAGCAGTACACTGAACCCCATGTACAAAGTTACGATTTAATAAAAAATAAATAAATAAAAGATGCCTGTGTTTTCTTCCAACACCATTTGCACCTGCATTGTACTAGAAGACTCCTCTAAACCTGAGGATGCCAAAGCCCAGACCTCACTCACCCCCGAGCATCCCCCCTCCATAGCAAACAAGTACCACACAGAGGTCCCAGGCCCTGTACACTCCCAACAGCCCTGGAGGACGAGGGAAAGCCTTGCCTCATGAGGGTCACTACCCTGATGCTGTCCCAGAGGTCACCTCCACACCTCCAAGGACTGCCAGACTATCCAAAGTGCTGCAAAGACCACGCACTACAGGGTAAGAGTCAAAATGAAGATGCCAGCACTGGGCAGAAGGTGCCAGGGAAGAGTGGGGATGTGGAATCTGGGCTGCCCGAGTATCACTGGTTAGCACTCCTGGTATCCAACTATGACACTGGGACGTCTTGTCCCCAAGGGGGGCCCACCAAGAAAGCCTAAATCCAAGCACAACCAGGAAAGCAGTCTTGTAGGCTGAGTTTCGCTAAGTTAAAGGGACTTTAGAAGGAGCTGGGCCTTCCACTGGCCCTTACCCACGCAGCAAAAGGGCTACCCAAGTTCAAGACGGCCTGCCAGTAACTACACCGCCTGCTGAAGCAAGACAGACAGCGGAGCCCAGGTCTCTCCACAGGTAACGACAGCATCCAGCACCCAACCACCACCAGATGCCAAAACACAAGAAAAGGAGAACCAAAGTCAAGAAAAAGCAGCCAAGACAAACGGACCTGAGCTGGTCCAGGTGTCAGACTTGACAGAAACCGTCCACAACAGCTTTGACACAGTGCTCAAAAATTAGAAGAAAATACGGTCTCAGTAAGTGAGCAAACACAGAGTCTAATCAAATAATTATAAATCATAAATCCTGGAATTGCAAAATACTTTAACAAGTGAAAACTTCACTGGATGGGCCATCCAAGACCTTGAAGCCAGATCAATAGAATTTATCCAATCTGAAGAACAGAAAGAAAAAAGACAGAAGGAAATGAACACAGGCTCAAACGGGGCAGAGACGAAAGATGTAATAAACGTGTAATTGGAGCCCCAGGAAAAGAGAGTAAGATTGAAACAGAAAAACTATTTGAAGAAATAATGGCCAATAAGTTCTAAATTAGATGAAAAATGATGACCTACAGATCTAAGAGGCTCAGAGAACCCAGAGCAGGCTGAATATCTAGACAAGCAAGTCTCAGCCCAGCCAAGGCAGTGACACACACACAGAGGAACAAGGGTAAAAATCACAGAACCCTCCCCAGGACTCAGGGGAGCATCACCCTGAAAGCAAAAACTACCAGCTGAGAATTTTATAATCAGTGAAATCATCATTTGAAAACAAGGGTGAAACACAATCATTCTGTAGGAAAAGAGCCGGCTGGCTGCATAGCCATGACACGTCTGGAAGGGGCGCTCCTGGGGGCAGCATCTGACCCACGGCAGGCGCTCTGCAGGGAGGGCCTCAGTGGTGCCGCAGCACAGACAAGCCTCATAACGGTGCTTATCTCATCAGCCCAGTGGTCAGGACACTTCCCCAGTGGTCAAGAGGTTCACAACAAAATCTGACATATGGCCAGCTGCATGTTTTGCAAACATACCTACTACATAGAGGCTATTTTCTGGAGGGGGTGCAGGAATCTGTGAGAATCTATGAAGTGTTTCCTTCTGAGAAACTAGATTTGTCAGCTTCTTTCTCAGGCCTCTTGGCTCCCTCAGCCTTGGGGGACAGGTGTGCACAGACCTGCTAGCCCCCAAATACTTAGTGAGCCACCCAAGAACCAAAAGACCAAGAAACAGGTAAAGGGAACGGAGGGGAAATCTCCTCCCCCAACCTTTGGGACTCCACAGGAAAGCAGAAGACCCCAAAGAGGGTGTGTGGTGCTTTCTCCTGTGTCCCTCAAGAGGTCAGAGGGCTGCTAGATGTCTCCTCCAGATCTCATGTAATATCAAAAAGTATGGCCAAGGTGGCCAGCAACTCTATATGCACTGGTGTGGCCCAGTACATTATGGGAACACCCCGAGCCAGTGGGTTTACATTGACTGCAAACTGAGAGCCGCCTGTCACGCTGTGGTTAAGGAAGGACGGCAGGCACCTGGGGCAGTGCCATGGCCACTTCTGTGGGCTGTCCATTCAGTGACGGAAGCCCAGCTAGCGGCAAAAGTACAAAGATTTTTTTAGAAGAGCTCTATGGTCAAAGATTAATTAAAAGCTGATATTTTAAACTATGTTAACCAGTTCGATGAAAATATTTCAAATTGTATATAAAACCAGCACAATGTACCCCATGACTGCATTATTGTACACAGCTATGATTTAATAAAAAAAAAAAAAATGATGATATTTAAGCTACACCCTGTAACTTGTGCCTGTAATCCCAGCACTCTGGGAGGTGCAAGGGCAAGGCGGGAGGATACCTTGAGCTCAGGAGTTTAAGACCAGCCTGGGAAGAATGAGCTCTTGTCTCTACTAAAAATTTAAAAATTAGCCAGGCGTGGGGCAGGCGCCTGTAGTGCCAGCTACTCGGAAGGCTGAGGCAGGAGGATCGCTTGAACCCTTTAGTTGGAGGTAACTGTAAGCTTGACACACTCTAACTTGGGTGACAAATGCTGACACTCAGACTGTATTTCCGTATGCTGGAGAGGGGACCTTTCTGGCTTTCTTTCTCACTTTTGGATCCTGTTTGTAGGAACCTTGGCCTCTGTTTGAGGCCTCTCTCGGTGGCACGATTCTTGCCTTTTGAAAACCTTGAAATCTCCTCAGTTTGGCTCCTCTAGGATTTGTCCATTTCCTCCCATTTCTTACACTCCCACCCCCACCCCATCAATACCATGGGAAGGAGTCTCAGGAGATGTCTAGGGGCCCGAGGGGAACCCAAAAGAAAGCACCACACACTGTTTGGGGTCCTCTGTCTGCCCGCTGGAGTCTCCAGAGTCAGGGCAGGTTCTCCCAGGTCTAAAGCTCCACCCTCTATGCCTCTATTCTCTGTGGTTTTGGGGGTACCAGAGATTACTCTGCGCTGCGAGAGAGCTGGGGCTCGGGAGTGAGGTAGCAAGGGGTCTCTGGTAAGCAGTTTTGCAGCTGGCCAGCAGCGTTTGAAACCAGCTGCGGCTTTTGCATAGACTGCCCGCTTCTGCGCACGTCTGGCTGAGGCACCGAGAAGCTGCTGAGGACAAGACTCCTGGGGAGCAGGGGCGGGAGGGCCGCAGAGCAGGACAAGGGCCGTCCCTGCAGCAAGGTGCACTGTGGTGGCATCCCCCTGCCCAGCCCCTCTTTGGGGAACCCAGGATTCGCATAGAAATGGGCTTCTGGGTTGGGGGATCTAAGTGTTCTGCTGTGATGGCGGCTGAATTTCTTGTGTTAAGTGTCAGCCCCGGAAACAGCAAATGCCTCTTGGCCTTAGTTGCCAGTGGGCTCTGCCCTGAACTCAGCAGACTGAACTGGACGCTGCCCAGCTAAATGGAATCAGACTTGTCCAAAATCCCGTGGCAGATTCCTATAACTTGTGTTACCCTGGCATCCATTTTTAACCTTCCTCTCATAACACCCAAATTCCTTTAAAAAGCTTTGAGATGTCAACTTGTTACCTTCTTTCCTCTCAAACTCAGTTAAGTACTTTGGCTGTGAGGGATGGATTGATTTCCTCCACTTAGATATTATGAATCCACTTGTCCCTTTCAACTAGTCATTTCTACCTATTTCATGGCTAAAATTTTAAAATCAAAGCTACAAAAATCTTTGTGATTTTCTGTGTCCCTGTATGCACTTCTGTACAGTGTCTAGATGGTACCAGATTCACATATAAGTAAGTGCTTACAAGTTAGTATGCCCAAATAGTTCAACTTCCTGTGGCCTCAGTAATCTTTGGTAAATAAAACTAGTTTTTAGATCACGGGTAAAATAAAATAGGAATTCAGATTTGTAAGTAGTGAATACACTGTGACATTTTCACCTGGGTCTACTGGGCAGACAGCTTTATCTTGGATAGATTTTTTTTTTTTTGTAGAGACAGACTCTCACTTTGTTGCCCTCGGTAGAGTCACACAGCTCACAGCAACCTCCAACTCCTGGGCTTAGGCAATTCTCTTGTCTCCCGAGTAGCTGGGACTACAGGCACCCACCACAACGCCCGGCCATTTTTTTGTTACAGTTTAGCCAGGGCTGGGTTTGAACCCACCACCCTCGGTACATGGGGCTGGCGCCTTACTGACTGAGCCACAGGCGCCGCCCCTTGGGTAGATGTTTTAAAGCCACAAAACTGCAGCCTCTACTAATGATACACAGGTGAAAGGGTAAAACCCGGGCTTTCTCTCTAGTAAAATCTTCATACAATATTAATAGGAAAAATAATGGATTTTTTTGTTTACCTTTTGCGTAAACTATAGTTATAAAAGGGTGAGGGGAAAGTGGGAGAGACTCTGCATATACTAAGACGTGTCAGAGCCACGCTCTCTTTAACAGGCCTTTTGTCTGGAAGACTGAGTCCCCCACCTGCCAAAGAGTAAAGATTTTTTACTTTTAGAAATCTTTGAATAAAGGAGTAACTATTATTTTACAGTTAAAAAGTTTTAAACCTTTTTAATTCTGATATCAAGTATTTCAAACCTTTGATACATGACATACTTCCCAAAATCAAATTTCAAATTCTAAAATTAAGTCTTTTTGACCTAAACTAACTAGCACATAAAAAAATAAGGCCCCTAAAGGCCAAGAGAGACATATTAGGCTCGTTTGGTATGTTAAAATTATACAAAAACATTGTCAAATGAGAAATGGTGTTTGAATTATATTTGTAGGAATGTTGTTAATACGTGCTCTAAAATTGCGTGAGATTCCTAAAAATCTAATACATTTTAGTATAAGCAGTAAATTGGCTTATTCTGATGTTTTTTCCTAAAAGCTGTTTGCAAGTCCTAAAGCCTGTGTCTTCCAGGAAACTCACAGAAAGACCCCTGACAAGTAATCTAGAATGCGAGCTTCTATAACTGGGAGACCACACTATAAAAACTTATTATATAAACTTCCCAGCAGAAGAAGAATTCCATGGGACTGAACTGATAAAGGAGTGAAATTATTTTTTCCTTCCTTTTTTTTGAAATAGTTCTGATTTTTTTCATGCTTTACTTTTCAGAGTTAAGAAAATTTTTTTCTTCTGAGCTACTATTTGTAGCTTGCAGCAATCAGTAAAACATACTTTCGTGAGCAAAACTGAAACGTTTACCTTTATCTCTAGCTGATTTCTCCAAAATTTGGAAATTATTTGTAAGTATTCTTATTTTATGGCAATACATTTATCTGCATTAAGTTTAATCAGTAAGAGGATGTATTTTCCTTTTGTCTCTAGGATAGGGGGGTGAAAAAGAAAAGTACAATAAAGATTAAAAAAGAACAAAAATAATTAAATTTCTTAAAAAGGAAAAGAAAAAAAAATCAATGTTTTCTTTTTTAACAGAATGCCATGGCGACATGATAATTTTACGCAGGTTCTGACTGCCCCATCAGCTGTGACCCACGGTGCTGAGGACTGAGGATAACTCTGCTGAACCACCGAAGTCCTGTGCGAAGACCAGCTCAGCACTGGGTCTGTGGTTCCCTCTCAAGGTCCTTGAGTGAAGAAAGTCATTCTCTGACAGGTCCAGGCACCTCGAGATCTCCGAAGACATGCAGAAAAGAGGGGTCCCCAGTTCACGGAGGCGTCACAGGCACAGACTTGGGGGAGTCCTTGGCTTGGCTCCTGGTCTTTGAAGCTTTAAAAGAACTAACCTGAGGCCGCACCCAGCCTCAGAGCACCGGTCACATGCACTGAGGCTGGCGGGTTCAAACTCGGCCCAGGGCAGCCAAACAAAGACAACTACAAAAAAAAAAAAAAAAAAAAATAGCCCGGTGCTGTGGTGGGCGCCTGTATTCCCAGCTACTTGGGAGGCTGAGGCAAGAGAATCACTTGAGCCTAAGAGTTTGAGGTTGCTATGAGCTATGACACCATGGCACTCTACCGAGGGTGACATAGTGAGACTCTGTCTCAGAAAAATAAATAAATAAACCTAACCCAAGAGGCCAGGCTTAGTGGTCACGCCTGTAAATTCCAGCACCCCAGGAGGTCAACATGGTAGATCACCTGAGCTCCGGAGTTCAAGACCAGCCCAAGCAAGAGCAAGAACCCGTCTCTACTAAAAATAGAAAAATTAGCCTGACATGGTGGTGGGAACCTGTAGTCCCAGCTACTTATGAGGCTGAGGCAGGAGGATCGCCTGAACTCAAGAGTTCGAGGTTGCTGTGAACTATGACACCACAGCACTCTAGCCTAAGTGACAGAGTGAGACTTTGTCTCAAAAACAAAAACAAACAACCAACCTGAGATTCCTAAGAAGCTGCAGTGAAGCAGCTTTAGGGGCTGCCTGTGCCACCAGCTGCTGCTCCCTCTGCACTTGACGCGAGTGACCAGGCCAAGTGCAGTCGAGACTAAAACTTACTTTGCACATAAAACTGGTCTGTGACTTCCCTTTGGTAGAAAAGGGGGACTGGAGAAAGGAAAATTGTGTTTCACAAGAAAAACTACGGCACACCCATGTCCCACTGTCAGACTCCAGCCCTGCCTGCTATTTTCTGCATATTTATTATTTGCCTACATTTAAATTGAATCTGGAATTATTCCCGGGCTATAAGAAGTCTCTAAGGAAGAGCTGAGCTTTAATATTCTTCATGTTTTTAGTTGGTTCCCAATATTATCAGGCCATTAAGTATGAAATGTCTGATTTCCTCCAGTACTAAATTTGACAGCAGACACGTGCCCCAGTGACGTTTCACCGGGACACTCCCTGTTTTGATTGTGAAGGTACATCCCCATTCTTTCAAACACACATTTTAGCTTGTGATTGTCTTTCACATTTTCTTAGAGCAATTTTTTGAAACCTTGAATAAGATAAAAATTTGTGTTATTTTTGAATGTAAGTTCCATTGTGGAACTAACGCAGCACAGACGGCTTGAAATGTCGCAAAGTATTTGGGAAGGACGTGGCCAGTGAACATACAGCACGTGGATGGTTTGAAAAGTTCTGTTCTGCTGATTTTAATCTTGAAAACAAACCACATGGGCAACCTGAGACCAAGGTGGATGATGATGAGCTGAAAGCTGCAGTGGAAGCGAATCCATCTCCACCTGCTGAATTAGCAGCAAGGTCTGACGTTATTATTCCAACAGTACTGGACCATGAAACAATTTGACAGGTAAAGAAGCTGGATAGATGGGTCCACATGAATTAAACGAGAGCATCAGTAGAGAAATCATTTTGAAGCTTGTCTTTCTTTGCTGTCATGACATAAAGGTGAACCATTTCTATACCTTATTACTATGTGTGATGAAAAGTGGATTCTTTAAAACCATTGCACGTATGAGACACAAAATCCAGTTGTTCTTTATAAAATGATATTTGCTGTTTCTTTTATGTTCATCAATGACCGTGGAGAACATGAAACCACTGCAATTCTCACTACGCTTGTAGTGAGTACACTATGCCTTGTACTCACTTGCTGGCTACGTGACTGTGACTTAAAGTAACATATGACGAGCCATAAATTACAGGTGTGAGAAACACATGACAAGGACATCTCGGGAGATGCACAGGGAAGGGGATGTCCAGGGCAAGAGCAAAAGCTACTGACCTGTGACATTCAGCCACGTACACAGTGAGGGACAGGGCATGTGCGTCAGCAGCCACAGTCGTAACCATACGCGCAGCAGATTAATCACTCAGCTAGATACCAGCAGACCCATACACAGCAGGTGTCAGAGCACGCACTCCCCACACCAGATACGTCAAAAAACAGTCCCAGTCCATACTTTGCACCTTCTGCATATCTCGCTACACTTTGAATGTTTTTGGTAACTTTTTCCTTGTAACTTTCTCTTTACACTTCTTTAAATCTCAATAAATACCCGTGGGAACCTGGAGTCAGTGCCACACTGCCACACTCTGACAGTGTCTGGCCCCAGGACCCTCGGCTGTGCGGTTGTATTATACCCAGCAACTGCGTCTTCTCTCTGCCTCATTCCCAGGAACCTAGAGGCTCTACCCCTGGGGGCTTGCCTCACAAAGGGGTTCAGCACAAGGGCTGGTTGAAGGTGAAGTGCTGAGACACAGTCATCAAAAAAAGCTCAGAGGTGTGTGTGTTAGTCCAGCACTGGTGCTGCCCACTACAGCTTCATGAAATCGGGTCAGTCAATTGCAGCAAATGTCCACTGCAACTGGACAAGATGAGGAGGATGCTTGTGAGTGAGCAGCCGAGACTGGGTGGTAGAGACAAGCCGTCCTCTCGCCAGACAGCACTGCCACGTGCCACTGCTCACACGACAGAGGCTGGACTGGGAACTCTGTCATCCGCCAATTTCACCAGACCTCACACCACCTGACTATCACTCCTTCCAGGCCTTGGACCATTTCTTTAAAGGAAAAAGACTCAATTCTTTTTTTTTTTTTTGAGACAGAGCCTCAAGCTGTCACCCTGGATAGAGTGCCGTGGCATCACAGCTCACAGCAACCTCCAATTCCTGGGCTCAAGCGAGTCTCCTGCCTCCGCCTCCCAAGTAGCTGGGACTACAG